>JAAGNO010002591.1:9353-25513 GCA_033439905.1 Ceryle rudis
GATGTCACAGGTGGATGAGCTGGTGGTGGGAGGAGAGCGGAGCTCTTTGTTGAGCAGGGGTTTGGGGTGTCCAAGGGGGAAGAGCTGGGGGTGGGACAGGGGAGGAGCTGTGGGGAGGGTGGGAGGGGGCGGGGCGGCCGGGGGGGGTGGTGGGGACGCGGGTGGCTGGGCGGGGGGTGGGGGTGTGTGTTGTAGAAATATTTTTCCTTTTACCTACTCTGAATCGACCCTCCTCAGCTGGCAGGCTTTCTTCAACAATGACATTTGTCTTTGTGATTAAATAGGTATGATGTGAGAAATATTTACCTACCTTGGAGCTGCTGGCAAAATGGCAAATCACAGTTTATAAAGTTGCAGGAATCTGAGGAATAAAAAGGAATAATTTAAAAAGAGAGATGTAAAAGAAATAGGAAAAAATATTACTATTTTTTTCTCCTATAGAACCTAACTCAGTCATGATTTCAGTCGTACAGCCTTGCCTTTGAGTAACATTAAGAATTTTTACGATTTATAAACAGTAGTAAGTTTTGCAGCAAATGAAAACTCACCTGTTGCAAACAAAAAGATAGCTGCGAGCAGAGAGCTCTTCATCTTCTCTGTAAAGAAACATAGTGATTACCATCAGCATTAAACTGTCTGCAGTCTATTTTTCACACTTCCTCTTCAAACTTCCTATTCATTCCACTACCTATGCTGTTACTGTCTGATCACATTGTAGGTTTATTAATGACAATGTAAGGACACTTAAGCTCTAAGTTATTAATTATACTTATGAAATTCTAACAGGCCATATGAAATACAGAAACTTTCCCCCTTTGTGTTTGTACAAAGTCACAGTGAGATTCTTAACACTGTTTAAGATACCAACAGTGCAAACAGAATTATGCATATGTAGGTACTTCAATCTCCCTTGAAAATCCTAGCCTAAATGCCAATGTGAATTAGAGATATTATAGCAATAAAAGTAAGTCAAGGGGTCTGACTGACTCGAATACAAATGCTTGGATACTGTAGAAATAAAAGCAGCAGAAGACCCTGCCTGTGTCTTCACTTTCTGACTTCTTCAAAGTAATTTTACCACTGCCAAGACACTAGCTACATTTTTGGTACCAACACCAGGAGCCCTAATGTAGACAAAAAATCACCATAGCTGTAAATTAAGTGTGACTATAAACTCCACATCCATTAAGTCTTGTCAGAGAAGGTTTAAAATAGCTCTGGGCACAGAAGCCACCAGTGTGACAATAGCTGCTGCAGCTAAAGCAGTAAAGGGAAATTTTCAGAAAATTTCAGTACTGTGGGAAATTTCCCTTTGGGGTTTAAATAGCTGCAATCAGAGGCTGGATTCAGACCTACCTGGTGATAGGCAAATTATTAACTTATCTTGGCAACCATGGTATATTTCAGGTTGACTGTTGAATAGCAAAAATTATTCTGTTTAAAATGAATCACTTCCTTCAGGAAAGAGTTATAGGCATGCTTCTAGCCTGGTCTACCGCAGGAGTGGGTGACTAATACACCTATAACTTACATGATTTTCTGAAGGGCACAGTCATGAAATGCAAGTGAACAAGGAATTCTACTGAGAACAGTACAAGGGGGTTCCTAGTGATGAAGGCATTTGGGCTTGGGAGTAAGCTCTGAAATGCTGGAAGGTGGCGCAATAGAGTGTATGCATGCAAGTTCAAAACCTGTCTTACCTGAGTGATCCAAAAAATCAGCCTTGACAATGATTCCCACAAAGAATAGCAAAGAGGATAGTGTTAATTTATGAGCAGTAAGGAAAACTGACAAAGAGAAAATGCAAGTCATATGTGAGAGACATTTTGATGTCTCATAAACGTCACATACTTGAGTAGCATAGAAGTCAAAGAGATGAGAAAATGATGTGAACTGTATATATTGGCTTGAAATGATCAGGATAATCACATGTAAAATAATCTATTCCAAATGAAAAACATGTAAGTAACTCAATACAAGAGCAGGAAACTGGATTCAGAATGCACAGAATAATTAGAACAAAACATACTGGAGAGAAATCAACCCAATAAGGCAAGTCTGTATTATCTCTGCTGAAGCTTTAGGTCTTAGTGTGAATGTTACTGTCATTTAAAGAAAAAAAAAGTAAATTATAGCAAGTACAGAAAATACATTTCCTATCAAAATAGAAAAGGAGATAGAACCTCAAAAACTGGAATTTGTTATAGGAGTAAGAACCCATGTTTAATTATAGCTTACCTATCAAGTTGCCATAGTAACCTTTTAATGTATAACACAGGCTGAATTATTATTTTTGAAGTAAATTTTGCACAGAATCACTTTTTCAAATGTTTAATATTTCATCTCTTTCACTGCTATGGACTTGTATCAGAATTGTAAGTGCCTTAATTTTTCCTGTTATTCTAATGAGAATAAATTATGCCATCTTCTATAATATGCTAAAAAGCGCAGAATGACTGGAGGATACCACCAGCTTTGCTTCTTTTGTGTCCTAAAAGGTTCCGCAGACCTAGATTCATGCATTATTAGAGATATATTTTTCTCTGAATGTTTTTCTTTGTCACTGGATTATTTAAGTTCTGCAGTAAAAGACACAGCACTCTTGGTCTCGCCAGAACACAATCTCTAAATAAATCAACTCTTCTATTTAAACTGGATTACTTCATGTAAATTATTAGAAAACCCACAACATCCTTCTCTGTTCCCTGCCCCGGCTTTACCTGTTAACTGTTACTTCAAAGGAAAAATAATCTCCGAAGATAGGTGGGTACAGTGAGGAATATGCTGCTGGCCCCCTCATCCTGCTCCAAATCTGTGGGTCTCCATCTCTTGTAGCCTTGCACATCACAGGAGAACTGGTCAGAACATGAGCTTGTGAGCACATTTTTTGCAGGTGAACCTTGAGTTCATGAATATTAATGAACCAGAAGGGGTCTGAAATCTTGTTTGCTCAGTGTCTTAGGTAAGTCCCAGGACAGTTTGGGTTATGTGGGACCAGCAGCCTTGTTAACACACATTCAGAACACAGTGGGCAGCTGAAGCAAAATGTAAACTGCAGATATAAGGCATTAGGAAAGTAATATTGCATTTCTATTTGAAGTCTTACCTTGCCTGAAGTGCAAATTGTTGAGGTCTTAATTTTCTCCTGGTTTAATCTTTGTGTATTTTTGCTAGCTTACTGTTTCTCTGGTGAAAAGTTCAGTTGCAGCTGAACTGTTTCAGGCATGTTGTAACAAATTCAATAGTGTAGCAAATTCAAATTCAATTTTGGCCTGTTAGTACATGCTGGAGTCCTGTATCTTTCCTCTTTGGATCTAAAGCAGAGCCACACTGTTACTCACAGGTTATTCCTCATATAAATCTGCTTCCAGTAAGCAGACCTCCAGGTCTGTAAAAGATCTAACAGATTCTTACATAGTGTAAGAATTTCTTACCTGAGAAATACATGTGTATCTGAATTCAGAGAGCAATTCTCATATGGTCTTTGCTTAAAAAAAAAAAAAAAATCCCACTCAGCCCTCAGCCACACCCCCTGGGGCAAATTTGCTGTGATAGGGAAACTCTGTACCACACACTTTTTCATCCTTTCTGAGTTCAAGTTACATTCTGATGTAGCTTATCTTGCAAACAGTTCTGTTCTATTTTAATGAAAATCACAGTCTTCACCCTAACATACTGTCTGAGCAGAAACCATGGAAGTTTTATATAACAGGTCTGCCATGGAGGTTTAAAAAATCCAGGTATAGATAAATGTCACTGAATAAACTAGACAGCCAATAAAGAATGCAGAAGAACCAGAGGTTTATATATTTGGGTGAAGATTCCTTTGGTTAAAAAAAAAAAAAAAAAAAAAAGGAGGAAAGAAAATTTATTTAATTAAGATGAAATTCAGACTACATTCTTCTTATCCTAGAGTAGATGTGGGGTCTCACCACTGACAGTGATGTCTCGGTAGATCTCCGTAAGTGTGAATGTGGAGTTTTGCCCATTGTGCATCTGGAATACTTACAAGAGTTGAGGCAGTATGTGAGTAGGTGAGACAGGCAATGTCTCTTTACTGCAGCACTGCAGGCTATGGGATAACAGGAAGAAATTCTCCCTGGGGTAGCTCAGACCACTGGTTTGAAAACAGAGTTCAACAGACATACTGGCTGAGCTGTGTGCAGAATCAGAGTCTTAAGTATTGTGAGTTAAATTGGAAATAAGATCTTTACCTGTGCTCAATCACCTTCGAGCACATCTTAAGAGTTTTACTAAACTGTAATCTCTAACTGCTCTGAACATATAAGTGTCTGCTTAGATTTGTGGTCGTTATATCTTCCTGTGAAATCAAGAGAAGAATCAAGGATTACCCTTAACTTTCTCCATTACATTTAAGACTTTATTAAAGGGAAATTAGTGCTTTTAATACACAAGCAGATGAGCAAGAAAATAAAATTTCTTTCTTGCCATCTTATTTGTCTTACACAGTTCTGTTGTGAACAGAACTAGTTCCATCTTAAGAGCAATGGTTGTTTTTTTTGTCCTCATCCCTCACAGATGAAGATGTTCCTGAATTTAGCAATCCCTGGTGAGACTTACTTCTAGCTTCTGGCTTTATACTTATTCCTGGATGGATTATATTTCTAAGTTTTTGTGCCTACTTTAGTCTAAATATTTTCTTTCATCCTCCATACTGATTATCAACCTGAGATTTGCTGAGTTTAAACATGGCATTATTTTTTAGTTTATTATTACATGACAAATAATTCCATTCTCCAAGTTATCTACTTAGTCTTCCTGTGTGCAGTCTGATTCTCTGAGATTTTGCTGCTAATGAATTAGTACTGAAGAAAACAACTAGCCTAGGGTGCTGCTGCTGTCCCTATTCTGCCTCCCTTTGGTTAGGGGACCACAAAGGGTCATGCTTTCATTTCTGAGTTTGTGACTTGTGGTTCAGTGGTCAGGCAAGGATTGTGACAGCCTGGGTCCAAACTGGCAGGGTTTTTTTTAATTTTAAAAATTTTATAACATCCCACCACAAAGAGGCAGATTTGGGTGCTGGAGAGTGAAAAAAATAAAAAAATATTAATTTAGTTCTGTCAAATGGTGGTGGGTTTACTTAATGAGTTTTCAGCAAGAACATTAAAGCAATGTGATAGGAGACATGAGGTGAACATGGCTGCATGAGACAATGAAAGTCTGCATAATTAACATGATTGCAAGCTCCTTTTTTTCATAAAGGGAGGGGAAGGCCATGGAGGGAGTATGACAGAAAAATAGGAATCATATTAAGAGTGAAATGACATGCCAAACAGTAAAGCTGAACTGAAGTGGGCATAAGCAAACCTGAAATTGGGAAAGTTTGGATCTAATCTTTGTGGCTTTTTCTCATTTACATAACGAATTGACATCAATGGCTTTGCGCTTTGTTTCCTCTTCCAGAGCTGGTTCTTGGCAACAAAACATTATCTGGCCAATAGGTAGACTCCAGCATTCATCTGAAAAAGATATGAGAAATAAGTGAAGGATAGGCCTTGCAGGTTACACAAAAGGTTGCTGCAAGAGGAGGTGAAACTGCAGTCAAGATAAAATGTTTAATCATAGTTTGCAACTCCCAGACCTGAACTGTTGGCAAAGTAAGAACTAGAGTGAGTGGTGAGCTGAACTGCCTATGGGTCTCTTATTTATCTTTCTATTCTTTCTGATTGCTTAGAGGTAGAAGGATATAAATCACAAAGTCTAAGCATATAAAAAGGAAATATATTTTCCCTTTAAAACAATGCAAATATTTAAGAATTCATTTCTCTGTCATGCATGGCTACATACACATGCAAAGCAAGTGCTGCCACTCTAGGATAATACACTTTGCAGTGGTTTAGAGCATGGGACAATCATACTTGCAATATCTTTGTTTGAGAGGCTTGCTTTGGGTGTGTAGTTATGAGAGGCTGTGAATACAATCTGATATCTCTATATTCCACCCTGTTTTTCAGAAAATCAGGGTCTGGATGAACAGGACAGTGTGCCTGATAGCTGGGAAAAGCAGTAGCAGACCATCAGTTGGGTCATTTAAAGAGCCTTGTGTTGTCTTGCGTCACCCAACCCAGGAGCTTACACTGCTGTGGGAAGGAGACACATCGACTTTGAAAGGTGGAAGGCTAGCAATGGTTTATGGAATCTGCCATGTTGTGCTTCTAAAACAAAGAAGCTGTGGCCTTGCTTGTTTGACCCAACTTGCTGTATCACTTGAGTAGTAAAGGAAGCTAATTCTATGCTTATCCATAAACTCAACTTTCTAGGAGTGATGCAAAGTGAAAAAAAATGTGTATCAAATGCAAAGAAACAACATTGCAATGAACAGAGAACAGTTTTTACTTCATTTATTCCTTCTGCCATAGGCTTTTAAATGAAAGAAAGGAGCTTCTGAGTCACCAGTTCCAGTCCTGTTTAAGAAATTTGCAGTCAGCCTGTTTGTATATTTGTCAGTTTCCAGCCTGAAGTTGGTTGTTTCTGATTTCCATGACTCTATTGAAAGCTATTCCAAAACCACAGATCTCTGAGAGCTATCTGGGAGAAAACATCTGAGTGTCTTGTTTTCTCCTTTGGAATACTCTGGGGGTAGAATTATAAAGTAATACTATGAATCACTTTTTGTTCTTCCTTTCTAGTATTCATTAGAAGGGAATACAATCTTGCAAGACACTGCTATGTTTAATTCTTTGTCTTCGGAGTCATTGTGGCAATGGCCCTCTAGTTCCATGTTTGATGGAAGCTTGAAGGTTAGCAATATTCTCTCCAAACACAACAGACTCTGTATGACAGAGAATGAACTTGAAGCATCCTTTGATGCAATCGTTCGATTCCACAGCTCAGTAAAGAAGTCTGGATATCATTAATTTTACTATACTACAAGTGGTATCACAAATACGGAGCACAAAAGACATTCACAATTCAATAATTTTTACTAGGTGTAATGGTCTTTAATGATTTGTCTTAGTGAGCATGGATAGGTAGTGACACACAAAATCTAACCTTTGCCCAGTATTTCAGACTTGCTCGTGATGCCTATCTGTACATGTATCTGCAGTTATTGAAGTATTTTTTCCACTGACTAGGAAATCATTATCATTAAAACTGAAAATGACTCAAGAAATGCCCAAGATCCTGTGTAAGCCACAGTGAATGGGACAGAGTATTGTCATCTGGATCTAAAAAACTATGCTTCAGGCATCACACATGGGCTAATAGTGGAGCTGGGGCTGTTGCTGATGGGCCAGAGGCTGAATAATCATGTGGCTGCTCTTCTGCAGTGATCCCTCTTTGGGTGTAAAGCAAAAGGTCTTGTTCCTGTATCTTCCCCTTCACTGATTTTTCTGTACAACACCTGGTGGTCCATGAGTTCTGTGCAGGTTGCTTAAACTTTCCAGTGCCTCGTGGTGACACAAATCCTGTAATGCTTTTTTTCTTAAGTTTCTGAATCATGAAGAATAATTAAACAACAACAACAACAACAACAACAACAACAAACCAACCCAAAAAACAACCAAACAAGCAAAACCCTCCCCCCATCAATGATCTGAAACTCTGATAAGTTTCTGAGTAGTGTTGTGTAGGCTTTGTACATCTTTGTACATCAAGTTCTCACTCGTGGTACTGGATAAGATTATCACAAGAAAAGAAGCAGTTAATAGAGGGAAAAAAATCGAGAAAGGTCACATTTCTTTACATTACTTTCTTACTACTTATTTAAAGGAGAGGGGTTTTTTTCACTAAAAGTAATTTAAAAATTGAAAATTATAGTGCAGAGTAGAAGCAGTCAATGTGCATCCTGTGCTAGTTAATCTGATCACCTCAAGGAAGTTTATCTTCAGAGATCAAAAGACAAATGTCAGACTCAGAAATATGTTCTCTCACGTCACCTTCCATCGTTTAAAGAGCAAAACTTAAAGTTGAAGGAGAATTTAGAGGCTCATGTTGAAATATCTCTTCAGGGGCTCTAGGAAGTTTGATGGAGCCAACACTGTCTTTATGAAAATAGGGGTACAGCATGCAAGAACTGAAATTCACTGTAGCTTCATATGTGTAAATAAAACTAAGAAAGTTTTCCGATTTATTAACTCATGACAAAAGTGTAAAATCTACTAAGCCAAACTTACTGTTGAACCACAGAGTTTGTTTTTTTTTTGTTTGGGAACACCTTTTCAGAGAATACTGCACAAAGAAGTTGCATGATTTCAGCTGCTGCTAGTAAGTAAAGGCATTTGACTCCTGTTGCATGTAACAGGCCATAATTCACAGCAGCAGTTATGGGAACCAGCAGTGTTTTGAATTGTCAAGTTATAGTTTAAACACCTTATGCTGATCTGAAATGGCATTATCTGCACAAGTCTTGTTTGTGTAACCTTTACATCCTTATAATGCTGTTGGCCTAGACAGACTGTGCAGGTGAAGAGCTGCTTGACAGTGGGTCTTTTTTGATAGAAAAAAATATAGTAAGTTTCTCTTTCCATAGCATCTACTAGAAAATAATTTCTTGAAATAGAGCAAAATAAACTCCTAGACTTTTCTAACACATACTTTCTTAAATAAAAATATTTGCTCTTTAAGTAGAGATGAGCAGAAAATTACTTATATTCACAGAAATGTTCCTGGTTTGTTTTGGTTTGGTTTTTTAAAGACCAATACAAAGACTATTCAAAGTTCTTATGAAAAACTTAAAATGTGAGAACTCTCAACCCAAAGGAGTTTTATGGTCCTGCAACTTTGAAGAGCAACAGCCGAGAGTCAGACTCAATTGCGGTTTGGAGCAGAGAGCAGGTCCCACTGAGCCCAGCAGAGTGCCCACCTCATCAGCTTTTGAATACTCTCAGTTTTTGTGCTCCTCTATTCCTTCACTGCCTTCTAAGTGAAGGATAGGAAAAGCTGGTATAGTTCCACAATATGTTCTTATGTGTTAACATTCTTCAGAGATTAAGTGTTGTCAAAATTTCCTCATCTGTTTCTACATCTAAGTGTGCTTATGGTTTATATTGTATAAAAAGAATGTAATAATTTATGTAATTGAATTGCTCATACAGGCTATTATGACTGAATTTCCCAGACACATAGATATTTAATTTTTATAACAGCAAAACCATAAAACCGCTACAGAGATTAAGAAAGCTAACAAAACTGAGCTGGAGTTCTGCAGACAACCAAATTTTTCAGTTTGGTTGTAACAAAACGTGAAATTATACTGACATTTTCAAATCTGTCTTCCTGACCCCAGACACCCAGTCATTAGGTAGAGAGCTATACAGTCACAGCCTTGAATGACTTACTGCTTTGAAAAACCAGTCCTACAGTTGTCAAGTTGAGGACTTCATGACACTGCAGAAGCTGAAGCTTAAAAATGTAGGCTCAGTTATCAAAATCCTATGTAGGATTTTAGCTGTTTCCCACTCAAAAGTAGGTGCTCCATTGCTGATGGATTTTGAGTGGCCCCCTCCACCCATGCTACCCAGTTTATGGAGCTGCTGGGAGGGTGAGGGCATTTTCCAGATGAGGCAAACCCTGCAAGCCTCCTCCACTAGGCACTGGACAAGGCCTATGTGTACCTCTTCCCAGACACATTTCTGGCAGCCTGTGGGCTGTGTCAGGATGCCAATTATGCCGGGGATGCCAAGGCACGAACCCTTCGCCTGGCCAGGTTGGGGGTGTCCCACTCACCTCCCCAAGACTCAGTGAGGGGCTTGGATTTTGTGTTTATTACCTCACAGCGACACCTGCTGGAAGAGACCTTCATTTAAGCAGGAAAGATGTATTTTTAGCATGAATTAAACATTAACTGGGTGCCAGAAATAGCACATTATGTGTGGCAAGAATAGACTAGTGCAAGAGAAAAATATCAGAAGAGTATTACAAAATTTCTAAGAACCACCAAAACATCGTAAAGCAGCCTGATGTGTATTCCTAAAGACATGTAATGATTGATTGACTGCACTTTTACATCCAAAGTCCGGCACCACTTGGGTCCCAGACCAGCCCTCAGAGGACTACACTGCGTTTCTCTGCGCAGTGATTTCCGAGTATGCCGAAGTCCTCTCCCAGACTTCTAGTGCGAGTCTGATGTATGGAGGGAACCACCATTTTTCTTCGGTTACCATAGGTTATTAAACTTTTTTTCCATTTATAAAGTCTGTAGTTCTCACTGGCAGTCCGTGTGGACTCTCGCAGCTTCGCGTGGGATTCGCGACACAGAAAGTGAAGGAAGGCAGGGAGGAAATCTGCCTCGGGGCACCCAGAGGAGCTATTAATCAAAAATAGTCGTCTAACACTTTAAGACTGAATGGGCTTTTCCTAGTCAAGAAAATACCACTAGATGTCACTAAACGCCAGGGATTACCAGTACTGGTCCCATAGGGCGTACATGAAACCGGTAACACTACGCATTTCATAGATATACCTGTTTTTTAACTATGTCTTTTTGCAATGTCCAAAGTGTGAGGTCATTTTACCTCTTAGCAAGGTTTGCGTTTGCTTTGGGAAATACCTCTGGCCTCCAAGTAGTATACATAAACATTCTGCATTCTAATTTTTATGGAAATAGCTTATTTAAGTTACAACCTGGGTGAAATAATCTTGGTCTGTAGAAGCTGTTAAATTATACATGTTTGCATTTGATAGTAGCTACTTTGGCCTCAGGATTAAAGTAATGGTGGTGTTTTACATGTGGTTTTCCTGATGTGTACGTTCAATGAAGTTCCATTCAGTGGATCTCTCTTCGTCATCTTGTGTAGACAAAAGCTACCCCATCTGTATTTGCTTTTAGAATATTTTTGTATGTGCATATTCAGCCCATATACAAGTGTTAGAACTGAGGGTGGCAATGTAGCTTCAACCTCAGCTTTGTCCAACCATTCTTTAATTTGTAAACGAAGCATCATGCGGACCATCTTTTTTTTTTTTTTTCTAAGTCTGGTTGCTGTCTCAGACTGAGTCTTTCCTTTTGGGGGGCATGAGAGGGCACAGAAAGGATTACAGGTTTGAGTACAGTGGCTAGGATGATTTTGAGAGGTGGATCAGATGTCTTGCAGCAACCTCTTAAAGCAAACTCTGCTCCCTTCTCTGCCCCAATGTGTTATCTTTCCTCAGAAAGGAAGAAGAGTGAGGATGTAATAGTGCACACCCAGAGAGCAGGATTAAGGGTCATGAGGCACCGCAACATGGACACAGCTGCAGAGTATGTGGCTACCTCTGCCTCTAACATCTGCAAAGTGTCTCAGGTGGCAGGGGTCTCTGCTGGAGCTAATGATGCTGGGCTCCGGCTCATGGCCCCAGGTGCAGCTCCGAAAGGCACAGCTTCCTTAAACTAGCAGCGCTGAGGACCTTCTGGGAAAACTCTGGAAGATATTTGTATTTCTTCAGTTGAATATTTGGCACCAAAGACAGGAAGGCAGTGCATGCTGGAGAATGAAATAGCAAAGTGAATACTGAATAACCATTCCTTCAACTGAAGGAACAGAAGCTCTGCAGAATAAAAAGCAGTATGTATGTCTACTGGTGATGGTTGCTTCATAATGCATGCAAGAAAATTGCACTGAGATTACTTGCTGAAGTTTTGTTGTCACATGATAGGAATATTCTCTGAATTTTTCCTTTACCAAATGTACACTCCTTTTAATAGTTCTTTCAATATATACTAAGTTGAACTTCACCTCCTCTGAGAAAAAAAATCCCCACTTTAGCACCCCAGACTGTATAGTAACAATTTTCACTGCCAAGGAGTAATGAGAATAAGCCTCTCATTACTCTGATCATTTAGCTTGCCTTTACTTCTCTTCCTCACTCAGACCAGCTGCTGATAATTTTTATCTTCAGTGTAGTCTTCTCATGCTCAGAGAAGTAAAGTTCTCTCTGCATAATTTTTTCCACACAGAAAATGAAGATGACCTTTTCTTATGTACTTCATGAGAAAGTTTTAATACGTGCATGTTTGCAGAACATACTGAAGATGAAAAGCAATATAAGAATAACATTATTTTTACTGCTTTGATCATAAAAGGCACATTGGTGCTTTTCCTTATCACTTAAACAGAAATGCTGTCCTTTCCTAGCCATCCATCAAAAAAAAAAAATCTATAAAACAAGAAGAAAAAAATATTATAAGATAAAGAAGAATTATAAATAAACAAATACAGAATTAATTTCTTTTAAGATGACAATTGGAATCCCTCTCAATTCATTCTTTTTGATCTCCTTGAGACTCATTAAATTGTGGATAGTGGGCCCTGCTTCCATGTTTGAGAAAGAAACTAGAGTGTTGCTTATGTGCAATCAAAAGTTTCAAAGATAATGAGGCTTGGGACCTATGGACCAGAAAGTACAGGTTGATTTGCATGCATTTTTCACCTCCTCTGTTGCTTATTTGCATTGCTCTTTATTTTCCAGATAGCTCAGAAATCCTCAGCTGATTTGTTAATGTTTGCACAGTGCCCATAAACATTACTGATACTCTTCAGGTAGACAGGGAGGAAAAGCATTGCCCCAGTGAGATTCCAATCAAATGACCTGAGTTGTGACACTTTCAACTGCTTCCTGTCCTGAAGGAGCATCAAGGATTTTCCATAGTAACTGTGAATGATAAATGCACAAAAATGGGTTCTAAATTGAAAACCTGTAATTGAAAGGAAGGGGTAAAAATCCTTTTCCCTGTGTTCCATCTGTAGATGATATAGGCATCCTCTGTTTTTCTGTGTATACCTGTTTAATTTTTCTTTCTGTTGGTTTTGTTGCTGTGGTTTTTTTCTTGATATCCCTTTGCTAATTAGAGTTGAGGTACACTGCAAAGCAAAAACCTGTGCAAGGAGTGATGTGGAACTGTCTCAGCTGTGATGGCTCCTGATTAACTGCCTTTGCTCAGCTTGTGCCCCACGCTGTACTAGTTAGCTCTGTAGTCCAGTGCTGGACTACACTATAAGCTCTATAAGCACTATAAGCACAGAGGGAAGTGAGACCCTCTGCACCTGGAATGGAATTCTATGGCAGTGAAGGCATGCAAACTTCAGGTCTGTATTATGGACAAGAAGTAGTGTCCCAGTGACCTACAAAAACAATGACAGTGCAGCATCATAAAAGGGGAAGGAAGAGTTTCAAACATCTCACTTAAGGTAAAATAGACAAGCAAATTATAAACCCATAAACAGCCTGCATTTCAACCAAATTTATTACCAAAGTGTTCTGTAATACATTCTTCCCTTTGTTCTGGTGCCTAGCAGTTCCCTTTCTCATGCCAGTTCACTTAGACAAGGATATGTCAGAATAGTATGCTGAGATGACACAGTGTTTATAAAGGACTTGAAAGATAAAAGGAGCTATAGAAGCATGCCTGTACATCTGCTTATTGTTACTGCATGTCCATGACATCTTTAAGCAGAGTGTGAGAACTTGCTACTACAGTGAGCAACTGTGCCCACATTGGCCTGCTCTGCTGTGTGGCATCAGGACAGCTTACTGCTCCCAGGGATATGGAAAGAGCCTGTGCATACTGCAACCTCAAATGAGTTCTCGCTGTGCTGCTTTGTTACTTCAGCATAGTAAAGAGGTCAAGAAATGTCACAATGTGGAAATATTTAGTGCTTATTTCTATTGTGAATGACTTTTTATGTGCTGTTAAACGTCTCTGAAGGAGTTTTAAAGGCAGAGGGAGTTGCAGCAAGACAGAAGAGGGTGAAGAGAGCTGTTCACCCCTACATGACAATACTAGTGTGGAAGCTTTTTGTGTAAATTGCATCATCTCTTTGTATATAAGCCCCTGCTGAGACTGAATCATAACTAGGACAAAAGCACAGCAGAAGGATGCTGATATTGCTTAAATATGCACTAGATTACTTTTTTTCTCTCTTTTTTGCATGGTTTAAGGAGTGAAGAGCTAGCATATCATGTTCCCAGCATGCAGCACTTTTATAATGTAAACAAAATTTCCTTAAAAAGTACAAAGGAGCTCCTGAGCATATGTTATCAACAATTTTTTTTACAATAGACAAGAATAAAAAAGAAAATCCATTTTTGAGTAGCAAACCTATACATTCATTGAAGGTTGATTGTGAAATTACAGTACCTCTTATTAAGCCAAATCACAAAGAAACCATGAAATCAAAGGCACAGCTATGAAACATACAATCAGTTGTTAAAATAGAAAAAGTAAATCATCCTCAGAGAAGAATACTTTGCACTGTAAAACCACCAACCAGCATCTACAAACAGGGAAGAAAAAAGGCATTCTCTCCTTTTTCCAAACAATACTTGTGCACAGGGCCAGAGGTCTTGAAGGATCTACAGCTTTCCTTTCTATGTCAAAAGTACTAGGTTTTGATGCAAAGTACAGTTAAAAATTGTATGTGGATAATGGCTGGAAGAGTTTAACTATGCAATGTTAAACTCCTAACCTAAACTCCTAAACCACTTCCTAACCTACGTGACAGTAGCTGTTGCTAGAGAGGAGCATGTGTTTTGCTGAGTGACATTGTAGGATGTCAGCTGGTTTTGTCTTCAGCATTAGCCCCCTCAGTGATGAGCCAGGGCAATCAGAAGCCTGTTTGAACAGAGGGAAAGAAGAATATAAAAAAGGAAGGTTGGAACTGGTGTTCAAATGAATAATGTAAAATCTCAAAGTGAGATGACCAGGGTAATGATAACACAGTCATCTCAAAAAAGAAGGCTGTTATCTTAAGAAATGGAATTTCACCAAAAAAGAGAAAAGAGAATAAAAAGATCAGCACCACTGAAACTGCGACTGTCAGATGAAAGGTAAATCTTTAATATGAATCACTTCTTTACCTACTGTCATGACACTGACAAATATGTTTATATTGTAGATCTCTATATTTACCCAAACCATAATATGCTAAAATAAACAGAATCACAATTTTATGTTTTCCCCAGAATCTGAGATAAAGACACCAAAGAGAATTTTTTTATTAATAATGTTACTTATGATTTATCCTTGCAGAAGAAAATCTCCAAGAAGCATGTATTGTAACTAAACATGATAGTTGGTTTACCATCTTTGTTATTTGGTTATAAGAAGATTTGAGTACTTATTTTATTTATTTTTAGTAAGATTCTATCTATTCTTCTGGTGTTTGCAACAAAGACTAAGTGTCGCTGGAGGGAGAGTGAGAGAACAAATGCAAGAGGCATTACTGCCTAATGCATCACGTCTGAGGCTTCCCAGACTATATGAAAGTTAACAGAACATAAAGACCTGTATAGAACTAAAATGGATGGAACTAATCTTTAATATTTCTTTGCCACAATATTGTTTTACAGTCAAAAGTGAAGAGACAACAAGGTTGGTATATTTTGTATAGGTCTCTGTAATGTTACCTTTCTTGAACACAATCTAAGCCTGCTTTTAGTCATCTTCAATATTTCTTTTCCTTGATGGATGATTAACTTTGAAAATGCTTTTGTTCATCAGCTTTAGTTTTTGGTGAAAAATTGGAGGCTACTTTTAAATATTCAGTGGTGAGTGAACCCTAGTGAATTCCTCATATTACAGGTGAGAGCTGTTCTTTGGCTATACCTGCCAATAGGCATGGTCACAAGCCTGATGCACAGGAATATGTGTATGTAGTGTTAGGTTTTTGTTTTTAAAAAAAGGAAATGCTGAACCTTGTGATGCCATGTATGGCTGTGCTGGTCCATGGACCAGAGCTTCACTAATACTGTCTTAGAGATTTCTAGGGATCAGAACAGTGGAATACTGAAAAAAAATTTTTTTTTTCAATTTGCTAGTTTGTTTGTCTTAAATGATGCATATGTCTGCTAGGTGACATTCAATATATGTTTTTATGCATTGATATGTAATCAGCCCTAGAAAGAGCTAGTGCTGAATTTGCAGATAGGATGTGGATTTTATTTCAGAAGGAAACCCCCTGCTCTCTCAGCTACTCCTCCCCCGCTCTGTATGAATAGACTAGCCTGTGCACTCGCTCTTGCTCTCAGGAGCCAGACACACAGTCATGTTTTGCCAAACCCCGAGAAACAGGATTCTTTGTTTTTCTAAGCATCACTTGGCTGTCAATGTTCTTTCTCCAGTGGAAAACTCAGCCTTTTTTTTTCTGTTCTAACCAGCTTCTTTCACTGAAAAAAAAAAAAAAAAACCAAAAAAAAAAAAACAAACATTTTTCCTTCTT
>JAAGNO010002592.1:0-37014 GCA_033439905.1 Ceryle rudis
AAATATAAATCTCTAAAATGCTTTTATAAAATGATGGATAATATATTTGGAACTCAAAAGACCCGCAGGTGTTTCTGAATGTATAAATACGGTAGCTGTTGGTGTATTGTCATACGGAGAGATAACATGGCCATTGCATGCGTTTCTTCAAAAGTAGGTTCCTGTAATTATCTCAAGTTGATGCTTTGTATGATGTTACTGTAGTTGAGCTGACTATACTAGATCTTAATAAGTTCTTTAATTAAAATTCGTGGGTTTTCTTGAGCAGCTTCCAATTGAAGATTTGTGCAGCCTGACATCCCAGTCACTCACTGTTACACTGGCCGCTGCGGTGCCAGAATCCACGGAGGATGTCCTCTTGAAGGGATTTTCCATACTGGGGATGGAGGATGAAAGAATTGAAACAGCACAGCAGGTAAGTGATGCTGAATAACCTCCAAGTTGCAGTAATCTTTTCCAGAGAATTCTGTGAGTTTCTGTGTCTCTTGCCTAGCGTTTGGTGGGTTTGTTAATTTTTTTGGATTGTTTTCAAGATGTGTGAAGAAACTTTGGGGAGAAAAATCGCTAAGTCAGCTTTTAAGTTACTTTTCCCATTTTGAGTGGAGTCTGATATGAGAGTAAGGCACCCCTTCAGTAAGGTGGTGTTACTCGTAATGTAGAAGTATGTCGTGCCTCCTTCCCCCTTTTCTAATGTGACAGCCTCGTTCTTGTGCAAAAAAAACCCCAACAGATGAAATTCAGTCTTTACTGTTTTAATTTAGTGGAGGAATGGAATATTTCAGTTATAAGGGACCTACAATGAGGAGTTATAGTTTGTTTCTGTGATCAATAATGAAAGGAGGTTTTAACAAAAACTCGTCTTCATTTTATAAATCTGATTTTTATTTTTTCTAATTGATTGTCTGTACTGCCTGTATTGTTCACACTTTGAAATCTTTTCTAGTTCTTCTCCTGGTTTGCTCAAGTGCAAACACAGATGGATCAAGATGAAGGTGCCAAGTATAGGTATGTCTTCTTCCTCAGTTCCTTTGACTGTAAAGAATTTAAACCTTGAAGGACTTCACCTTGTCCATACAATATTAGCACACATCTGTGATTCAGCTGGTGGGGAATGGAGGAACGTGTTGGAACAGCTGAAGCTTCCCAAGGCAGTGTGCCCCACTCCTGTCCCAAAGGCTACTGCCCTTGTGGCAGAGCAGTTAAAAGGGACACAGATTTCCTTCTCAATTGCCTGTATATTAAGACAGATTGAAATTAGTTTTGACTTACAGACAGGGCTGTAGACAAAGGCAATCTTAACAACTTTCATATGTCTTTTCAATGGCATCCTCTGAGGGTTGTGTAAGCAAGTGTGCTCGGTGGTCATTTCTGCTCTTGCCATGTGGTTCACCAGTGGCTGTGACTCTCTTATCTGCATTCCCCTCATTCCTTCATACTTGGCTCAATTCGGTTTTGAGACTTGGAATTCCCATCTGGTTTTGACTGGTTTTTCCACCAGGCTCAGAGGACCCCCTTCCCGCTGACTTTTGCAGTTACTCCTCGAGAGTCTGAAGTACAGCTGAATGGCTTAGCCAAATCTGCTGATGGCTTTTGTGAGAACTGCCTTGTGTTTTGAGACTTTACAAACTTGCTGTTGGCCACAGAGAGGTGCTGCTGTGTTCCTCTCTGCTGTTTTTCTCTGCTTTTTTTTTTCCTTTTGTCTGTGTCTTTGACATTTGAGGATGTAAAAGCAGAGATTTACTTACAGAAGTAAAAGCAGAGGTTTAAGCATATACTAATCCTGTGATCAGATCACAAACAACCTAAAAAGATTAGCACCCTTGCACCTTGTCTGCCAACATTTTCGTAATAGCACATACAGATATTAAGTGTGCCATGGATGCAGAATGGTTTGCAGGATGGCCAATATGTAATTGTTTGCAGGAGGCCAGAGAAGCAGGCGGAAAATTGTTGTACACTAAAGGTTTGCACATGACTAATGAGAATTGTGATTTTTATTTTTTTTTTTTACTTGCGGCTTTGTATATGGGAAAATAGAGCTCAGAAGTTTTAGCTGACAAGCAAGAGTAATCCATTTTTAATGATGCTTTAGTCAAGCTGAATGCTTGACATATATTTAGTGATCATTTGGAGTTTATATCTGCATTGAGCCTTAGACAAAACTTGGTGATGTTAGATACTGGATCTCTTTCGTTTAAGCCTTTTTCAATCCTCACAGTAAGTTTTGAATCCTCTGGATAAATTCTGCTACTTTAGGAGAATAAAAATAATTTCTAATTGGAAAATGAACATTTTCTAGAAGAAGACACCCAAATTAACACCCCTGTTGGAAGCAAGGCAGGTTAAATTTGGCTGCTAGCAGTAGTCACTGTGTTTGTGCTGCCTGTTTAGACAGTATTTGTGTGCTCTAGACTAGCTCTGGTGCATGCTGCTGCTTTCCAGGTGGGCTTCCTATAAGAAACGTAGGGGAAATGGAATTACTGCAGTGGCTGTTCCAAACGCTATAGCTCTGTTATTTCTGTGGGTCACAAAACATCTGCTTATTGTCCACCTTTGCCTGATGCAAGTGGGGTCTTATTCCCAGAGAGGGAAAGGTAGTGGCAGAGTCCCTGCAGGCAGCTGGATTTGCAAATACAGAAAGTGAAATCTTACTTCTGTTATCTGTTGCTTTTCTTTTTCTAGACAGATGAGGGATTACTTGTCTGGCTTTCAGGAGCAGTGTGATGCGATCTTGAACGACGTGAATAGTGCCCTTCAGCACCTGGAGTCACTGCAAAAACAGTATCTTTTTGTGTCCACAAAGACAGGAACGCTTCATGAGGCCTGTGAACAGCTTTTGAAAGAGCAGGTAATCTTTGGTGGAAGGATTACTGGAAACTTCTAAGATACAGTAAAGAAGAGTTGCTTTTTATCAGGCTGGGAATACTTGTGAGCTGTGGTGACAATCTCTCATTTGCTTTGGACCTTGTTTTTGGTGTGTTTCACCTTGCAACTAGGGCTCTGTACAGTTAAATGTCCATTTTGTGTTGATACATGCTTTAATCAAGAAGGAAAGCTAGCTGAGGGAAGCTTTTGTAACTGATGCCTGACAAGTGCAAACTTTATTGAGATTAATAATTCATACTGCTTACAGAAGTATTTTGAGCAGGTTATTGCAAGAAAAAGATTATTTTTTTAAGTTGCAAGTTTATTCCCCCAGTACTTTCTTTCTCCTCATGAACTGCTCCAACAGTGGTATCATGAACACGTCTTTTTAGCCTGACTGGTTAAGGGTGAACTTTTAAAGGTTCCAGTCCTGAAATACAGGATGTCTACATTTCTCTGCAATACTGATGACAGCATTGCTGCTGTATGCGATAGCATCTGTGAAATCCTAACAAACCTGTAGAATATATGTTTTTAAACGCACTGTTGAGAGTCATGTGTCTTTCATAAGAGAGAGCAAGAGTGCACTGCTCTATTCTGCATCTTTTTTTGCACTAGTTAAAGCTAATTAACACTGGTGTGTGCTGAGAGCTGAATGGGAGACGGAATAATTTAATGTGCATATTTATATATATGTATCTATTTAAACTACTTGCTAGGTTGCTGATTTTCTTTTATTTATTGTTTTGTAACAGTCAGAACTTGTTGACCTGGCTGAAAACATCCAGCACAAACTTTCTTATTTTAATGAGCTGGAAAACATCAACACAGTAAGTATTATTTCACTGTTAATAGTCTTAGGAAATGAAAGTATACTGCTGTTTTGAAATGTGTTGCTGACACCAAGTCACGCAGATTCCTTCCAATGATATTTTCTCTTGTTTTTTCAAAGAAATTGAATTCCCCTACCTTGTCTGTGAACAGTGAAGGATTCATTCCCATGTTGGCTAAGCTTGATGATTGTGTTGCATATATTTCATCACATGTAAGTATTTCTGTGTTGATTTCAGTTGAATCTTAATAGTTTCAAAATTAGGTATTCACAATATTTTGGGTTTTTTTTTTCCCCCCCTATAAAATGTTCTCTCTGACAAATGCAGTAAGCAAGCAAAGATGATGGTTTATAAACGTAGGGATTTTTTACTGAATATAGTTAATGTTCTGCTTAATTTTTATAAAATGCTGCTTTTAGTTTGTACAAACTAGCACTTCCAGTTAGTAAGAGTATAAAGTTCTGATAAAGTTTTGCCTCTCTTATTATTCATATTTAAAATGGATTTTTTTTTATTTCTTTCAGCCAAATTTTAAAGACTATCCTGTATATTTGATTAAATTTAAACAATGCCTTTCTAAAGCTATGCACCTTATCAAGACGTACACTGTGAATACACTACAGAACCTCACAAGCCAGTTAATGAAAAGGGTAAGGTGAATCAGTAGGTGGTAACTCAAGCTGTACTGAAATGTCTCCTGTAACACTCTACAGTTTTCATCTCTTTTTAATTGTTTTTTTAAGGGTGGGAGGTGTCAGCAGTTTTGTTTGAAAACAGGGCAGTCCTGTACTACAGTGTTTGTGCAGATTGGCCAAGTTTCAGCTGAATCTGACCAGAGACCTAGTGATCCAAAGGATTTTACAATAGTAATAATTAAAAAATCCTGGAAATTGAAGTAGGTGAATTGAGGTAGGTGAACAGTAACCTCAGAGAAGGCCAGGGCTGGATAAACAACTGAGTTAGAGAGGCAGTAGCCAGCTGTCTGGCCAGCGTGCTTTCCTAAACCAGGCTGTGCACTGCAGCTCTGAAGCAGCCCCAGCACACGCTGCTGTCTCTGCTGCCAAACTGGGAAATGCAGGTGCTGTGGGGTGTGTTTTGGAGATGGATTGTTAAAGGTGGAGACAGAGGTTGCAGGGAGTACTTGAATAAAGTATGCAGGAGCTGAGTGTCCTGGGGTGAAAACTGTTAAAGCACAACAGCTCTGGGTTCATGACGTGACTCACTCAGTTT
This sequence comes from Ceryle rudis, assembly GCA_033439905.1. Classification (NCBI taxonomy): domain Eukaryota; kingdom Metazoa; phylum Chordata; class Aves; order Coraciiformes; family Cerylidae; genus Ceryle; species Ceryle rudis. Next base: position 4,929 of record JAAGNO010002592.1, read on the forward strand.
TATATTCCAGGAAGTATTTCTGAGTGCTCTTGGTCATCTAAGTATTTGGTTTTGATAAGTCTGCAGCGCTTTGGGTAGCTGCAGAGAATAGCTGAGACATGTTCCTTGTAGTTTCGGCAGTATATTTTGTTTAGTTTGAAATTGTTGACAGTGATCTTAAAGAGTCACAGGAAAGAGTTATGTGTTTTATTTGCACTCGATCCACTGTGATTTAAGCATAAACGTGAGTAAGGAGGTGTTTTGGTCTCACTAAAATGTTAACAGTCTTGTGCTGCAATATTTTGTCAGAGGAGAGCAGAATGTCTCTTTTCTACCCACATTCTTTTTTGAATTAATTGTTGTATGCCTTCTGGTCAGTCCCATTATGGGCAAACTTCTTGTCATGAGGGGTAATCAGTGAAATTAAAAGATGGTAGAATTGAGAGCTGACAGACCTAAAAGAAGGCAATTTTGGACAATGTTCATGGAAGCTTGCTAAAGGATATTCCTGGAGTGAAGATCTTGACTAAGTGGCATTGAACATTTCTCATGATTGGTATAAAACTAGTTTTTGTTTTTAAAAAAGCATCATAGCTTAGTTTGATGCCAGTGGATTGCGATGACTAACCTCAATTCAAGAGCAAGATCCCTGATAATAAGCTTGTCTACAGAAAGAAGTGAAACCTTATTTCTGAATTTGAATTGCTGCTTAGCAGTTTTAAGTCAGGAAGGAGACTCCTTTTTGAGTCAGATGACCTCCTCCTTCCCATCTACCTGGGAGTCTGCCTATTTCTCCGAAACATCTATTGTCCACTTCTAGAAGCACAGTACTGGACCAGTATCGGTCTCCAGTTGTGGTCAAGCATTGAGATTTTCTATTGCAGTGCAACAAGGTTCTTGATGGGACTGGAAAGGGATCGATGAGATCTAGCTGTTCTTTGTCACTCTTCACATGTGAGTGCTTGGGGATTTTGATCTGTGTTTGTAGAAGGATGATCAGGTTGCTCACGGGGATGGAAGTAGTCTGCCCTGGGACAGGCAGGTAAAAGGGAGATTCTCTTCCATTACAGTATTACAGATTAAGGAGCAACAATTAGTGCTACTGTGGCCGGTCCAGAGGAAACTCTGATGGAGAGTGCTGTAATTACTGAAAGTTCTACCTTTGCTGTAGGGACTGTTGGTAGAAATTTTTGTTCGGGGTTTTTTCTTCCATCTGGCCTTATCCGAGTTCTGAAACAAGCATGGCTTTCTAGGTGGAAAGTGACAAAGAGCTGTTCCAATTCCACTGGCAGGATAAGCATTAGGAACCAATTCTGTTTTAGAGCCTAATTATCCCAGCCATTAAATACTAGAAGCCCAATATAATATTTTCCTTTCTAACCAATTACTCATCTCTTCTTTCAGGATCCTTCAGCTGTGCCAAATTCTGACAATGCCTTCACGCTCTTTTATGTAAAATTCAGAGCAGCTGCTCCCAAAGTCAGAGTAAGTAGGCTGGTAACTAACTGTTAAAATGGCTTTTGATATTATGAGTAGCGTGAATGCGAGGATTGCGTATTGTGCAAGTGTGAATGTCCAAAGATTGCATATTGTGTCCGGGAAAAAATACTGCAACCTATTTTCCAATTATTAGAAAAAATAATTTCCTGATAATACTTTTTTTCCCCTTTCTATTGACTAGACTCTTATCGAACAAGTTGAGCAAAGAACTGAAAAAATGCCAGAGTGAGTATGCCTACATAATTTATTTTCAGCAACTTTAAGTTTTGAAAATCTTTAATTTTAAATACCATTTGATACATTATTCATCTAAAAGGCCATTTTAGAAGTTGAAATTATGTAGTCCTAAAAGAATGTGTTAGAATTATTTTTCTGTTTACCAGAAAATGAGCTTCTGGATGCAGTTACTGTTTTAATTTCTTGGCTAGGTATCAACAAGTTCTCAATGAAATCCATCAGTGTTACCTCGACCAGAGGGAGCTTTTGCTTGGTCCAAGTATCGCTAGCACTGTTACAGAATTAACCAGTCAGAACAACAGAGATCATTGTGCTCTGGTAGGTAAAATAGTCATGTGTTGTGGGGTTTTTGGTATGGTTTAATTCTCCCTCTCCCAAGTGAAATGTACTTGCATAATGCAGTCTTTACACGCAGAATTGTCACTTTTGTTGTGGTTTTGAATCGTTGATGCATGTTTTGTGGAAGATTATCCTGCAAAAACTCTGTTCTCCTACAGACCTCGCAAAGGGCTATGTACGAAAGCATGAAATGCGGTTACTTGAATTTCATCAGCAATAAAAGGGGACAGAAATTGCACAGTGAGCTTTTATTTGGCTAGTAACATCTTTTCAGTCCTTAGTTTTATAGCTGATCTCAGTAATTTTTGATTTCACAAAGCTTCAACTGAATCGTAGCTGTAGTAATAATACAGTTATAATATAATGTATACTATATAATAATGCCCATAATACTTCTTGTGGTACTGATGCAAGGAAGATAATTTAATAAATATTTGTATTTCTGTAAATACAGGTCCGAAGTGGTTGTGCCTTTATGGTCCATGTATGCCAGGATGAACACCAGCTTTACAATGAGTTCTTCACAAAACCAACACCTAAACTGGAGTAGGTAGTACATGCTGGTTTTGTTTTACTGCGTGTTGTACTTACCGTGCTGTGATGTGGCAAATAGGGTTGTATTCTTTTGTTTTATTTTTTATTCAAGAGAAACTGATAGTTTACATTCTCCATAAATAATCTGACTAATGTAAATACTCTGTAGATGGTCTGAAAGAGTTAAAGATACTGGTGCTTTGGAAATAGCTGTAGAAGTTTACCGTGCCACAGCTCTCAACTGCATGCCGATGGTTTGCACAGTCAGTTGGAGAAGTGCTTTTCATTTACTTCAGTGTAAAATTAAGCTGATGAACTCAAGCCGTGTTTCATCAAGGGTTTAGAGTTCATGCCCTTACTATCAAGGAGTATCTGCATGACCTGTATGTTGGCTGAAGGGAAGGCAGGACGGTGGACACTTGACAAGAACAGGGATCTATCTATCTGCTCTGCCTAGGTCTAGAGGAGGGACAGGTTGTTGTCGTCATGTGGTAATTGCACTATAGAAGTACTGTAAGTTTTTTAAAACAGACCTGTAATTAGAGCAGTTGAATAGGTTATGCTACTTCTTTAATTTCCTGGTATGTTTTAATAATGGTGTTTAATTTTGAAATTTTGGCAGGTCGTGTTCCCTTGTGATGAAGTTCATAAATAAAGTCTATTCCTAATAATATAACAGAGGGACTCGTTTGGAGTCCTGTACTTAAAATCAAGTGCAGCTTGTGTTGAAGAAGTGTAACCTGGAAAAAAATACTGCCCAATATCCTCCCCATCCTCTAAAGCTAAAGGAAAACCATAAACTTATATAAAGCCTCACTAGAAGTAAGCTGTATGTAGTGCTAGAGTAGTAACAATCTCTCTGAGAAACTGAGGTCTCACGTGGAACATGTTCAGGATTTGAGGTGACCGAACTGAATTGGCTTAAGAACTAATTTAGCTTTCTCGGTCCAAATCCTGAAGAAAACATCCCTAATTGAAATCAGTGTAAAATGTTCATGCAGAAATTTCATCTCTATTGCTCTTGGTGGTAGGACTGAGAATAGACTTCTGATTATTTTTGAATCTTGATGAAAAGAAGTTATCCCCTTTTGTAAGAACTTCCTTTCCTTTTTTTTTTTTGCCTATATCTAAGTAAAATATTTGGAAGAAAATGTTTGAAATACTAACTGCTTTGGTAGGTTTTTCTTAGTTGCAGAATAAATAGCCTCATTTTTTTCCTGAAGCGCTGAGGTGCTCTGAAGACATAATAGCTAGGTGGCTATGTACAGATAAAAGAGCTTACCAAAAATCTAACCAGGAGTAGACATCTGAGGTTTAATAATAAGGCTGTTGAAACTTTCTCTTTTATTTATTTATTTATTTATTATTTTTAACATGGAAAGTTAACTGTTTTACCAGGTTGATTGTAAAGCTATAGAATACAGCAGAAGAGAAATGTTCAAAATGTTTCTTCTGTGAGCATTCTTTTGTGAGCATTTTTTGTCCCCTCTCTGAAAGGAACGGAAATGTCCTTGTCCTGTTTTCAGACATGCTTCATGAATTAGAAGAAATAAACAAATATAGTGCAATAAACACAATGACTGTAATTACCACACTATAAATACTTAAATATTCTTAGTGTTTACATTTCCAAGTCTAACTGGGGAATTACTTGAATTTCCAGTTATTGGCAACTGTACTGTTAGCTACTCTGTGATTAGTGAAGGGAGCACTGAGAATGGTGAAACTGTCTAGAATGTTACTGGTGTCTTAACCAAGGTATGTATCACTTTGAACAGGAAAGAAAAAAAAAAATAGAAGTGGGATTTCTTGTGTTTTATATCTCATTGATATTGTAACTTCAGTTAAATTGGAAAGTGTGCCCTGCAGTGCTGGCACGTGTTGCAGAAAAAGTTACCAAGCTTCTCCTCCTGTGTCCCTCTTTGTGTGTTCCTGGTTCTAATAAGCTCTTGAGGACTTGGAATCAGATGAGCCTTTTCTCAAGGGGAAAGTGGGCATTGATTCTGAGCTCAACAGGAGTAGTTCTTTAGACAGAAACCAGGTAAACCAGTTTTCAGTAACTTCCCTTTCTGACAGGTTTGTTTTGTTTGTTTGTTTGATTTGTTGTTTGGTTGTGGTTTGGGGTTTTTTTTGGTAGGTGTGTGTGGTTTTTTAATTATTATTTTATTATTTTATTTTAAAATGAATTCAAAGCTATCACCCTTTTAAGCAGTTGATATTGTACATCTCTTAAGTCTTTGTAGGAAATCAGGGGTTCAGGTTTTAAACAGCCCTTTTTAAAGTCTTCTACGATACCGTGTTGCGTTTTCTTCTCACCCTCCTTTTTAAAATCTTTGCCATCAGATAATCTGTGTTTGTGATCAATATTTTATTTCGATATTGCAGGATCCTGAAAGTGTTTTGCTTTGTTTTATAGTGAACTCTTGGAGAAGTTGTGTCTTTCATTGTACGATGTCCTGAGGCCGATGATCATCCACGTCATTCACTTAGAGACGCTTTCTGAGCTCTGTGGGATTCTCAAAAATGAGATGCTTGAAGATCATGTACAGAACAATGGTAACTCACAGATGAAACCTGGTTGTTTTTAACTGTCCTAACTGATAAAATTATTAAATTGCATAGGAAAAAAAAAATCCCTTTTTTTTCTAATGAGTCTTAAATATGTCAGAGATGAGGTGAGGTTATTTTAGATAAATCATGTTTTTAATTTAAAATAGAAAGGTATCTATTTATGGGTCTGTGGATATTTTCCTTTAAATTAATACATAGAAGTTATTGAGTCCTGTTTTCTCTAGATTGTACAAATGCAAGCAAGCATCCACATTGCAAGGAGTGTGTATATGTGCACCAGGACTGATTGAAATGAACTTCTCAAATGAATGAATTGCTTTGCTTGGCCCTGCTAATGCATCGTCCGTGTAGAGCTTTCTGCGTACAAAATGTCAAAACAAGGGAATGCAAACCTGATGTTTTTCATTCACCTTGACATAGTGTTTCCCAGACTAGGACCTGTAACTTCAGCAGAGGAGTTACACAGCTGGTAGAGATTTTGGAGTTTTGGAAGTGTTCAGAGCTCGTAATTCATAGAAGTGAGCTGACCATCAGAAGAGAAATCTGGTATCTCATTTCTTTAGTATGACTAATGTATAATGCAGTCATTCCGCGGTCTTAACCTTGCACTAAGCAATAGACAGAAATCGTTCTTGGTAGCTGGTATATAGCACAGCATAACTCTTTGTCTCTGAAGCTGTGCCAGTGTCATGAAGGACTGCTAATTTTCCTGGAAGTAGAATTGTAACACTGTTGGGAAGGAGGAGAAAATTGGTGACATAATCTTTTGGCTAATCTTAAGAAGTGACTTTCTACTACTTAAATTCAGGCTGATACAATAGTTCTTAAGTTGGATGTGAGCTGCTTTAGATCATCTGCTCTGGTAGATAGGTAGATGAGTTAGCTTGTCACCTCCCAGCAGTCACACTGCAGGCATTGGCTACGATAGAAAGCAAGCATCTTGGTTTGATGTCCAGGCAGCAATGCCACTCAATGTAGCCAGGTCTCAAATACTTAGTGTGCTTAATTCTAACGTGGTGTCTGATGTTACCAGTGTGAGATGGCCTTTGCACAATCTAATGAAAATCTGGGGACCTGAAACAACTGCAATGTGGAGTTCAGTAATTCCTTCTTTGACACAAATTTGTCTGCATGCCGCTGTTCCAGGAGTAGTCTGACTTAACCTGCAAGCCAGCCAGCTTTGAGTCGGTTCTGTATGTGATACTTCAAACTTTTGTGTCTATAAGCTTGCTTTGTAACGAAATTAACAAATCTGTGCCTTCTCTTTACCTTTGTCAGCTGAACAACTGGGTGCGTTTGCAGCTGGTGTCAAGCAGATGTTAGAAGATGTACAAGAACGTCTTGTCTATAGGACACATATTTACATTCAGACTGATATCACAGGCTACAAGCCTGCTCCAGGTGATCTTGCATATCCTGACAAGCTGGAAATGATGGAGGTATTAGAGAATCAACTTTTTTATTGTCCTTGACTGGTTTTCTTTTTATACGCAGGATCTACAGTTGTACAGTGTAGTGCTTTGCAGATGGAGTTTTCCAGTTCTTAGGTGTATTTAGGATTACTGGTGCTATCAGATTGACACCTGCTGATTCAATTCTGACCCTAAAGTGGATGTCAGCGAACACTTCATGTTAAACTCAGTAGAACTGGTTATAGTTATCACAGTTAACGGTTTTATCTGAATTTGAACCTTCCAGATTTTCTCTCATGACAGTGAATTTTTATTTACTTTCAGAAGTAGTAGGCATTAACCAAGCACATTTTCTAGTTGAGCTGGAGCTGAAGAGAAGCTTTAGACAAGCCCAAGCTGCAAGCTTGTTTTCAGAATTACTGGTTGACTAGTGTTTAGTACTCATGGGTACTCTAAGCTCAGTGTGAGGGAAGACTTGCTTGTCCCTTTAGGTAATTTAACATGTCGACAGTGGCTTCCAGTAGCCTTTTTCAAGTTTTATCAGTATTTGGCATTTTTGTAGTCATTCCAAGCCCTTTGAGTCAATGTTCCTATTGAAAGGAATCAAACTACATCTACCTTAAAAGGTTAATATTATATTGGTGAAAGATTTCAGAGTGAAACTACTCGCAGAAATAAGGAAGTGGCTGATGAAAGACATTAAATTAGTTTTTTGACCAGAGCAAACTGCATTTGATATGCAACTGAAAGGTAGCATTGCATGGAAGGGATTAAGATATAAGAGAAAGGAAAGATAAAGATCCCCCCTAAATAACTGTTGCCATTCACTTTATAATGAGAGGCACAAGCTGTCAAAGGATTGAGCTAAGAACAGCAATTCTGACGTGGACTGGTGAGGTCCAGATCTTAATGCTCTGTGCTGCTTTCAGTCTGTGTACCAGAATATCTGGTGGTGCATAGAAAATTGCAGGATTAGCTTGCAGTTGACCAGTTGGTAAGAGAAGCTGTTGTTTGACTTCAGAATCAGAGCATTACTTACATAAACCACAGAAGCTTTATAGCTATATAACAGGCTGCCCAGGGAAGAGGTAGGAGGCCCCATCCCTGGAGGTACTTAAAAGCCATGTAGATGTGTTGCTGAGGGACATGGTTTAGTGGTGACCTGGCAGTGCTGGGTTAATGGTTGGACTTGATGATCCTGGACGTCTCTTCCAACCAGAACTATACGTATTTATTTATATATATATATCTGTGCTGGAAGAAATTAATATCATATAAATTGTGCTTTATTGTGTTCAGTTCTCGCCTGTAAACAGTCAAACTGTGAGAAACTTCTTAGTACTGAACTCAAGTTACTATAATCTTGTCTTTACGCCTGTCTAAAGCTTTTATTATATTACAATTTGTGATTTGGTGCTAAGGGACATTCATAGGTTTTTAGGAACACACTTAAAAATCCTGAAGCTGGTGAGTTTATAGAATACTTGCCCTTTATACTGAAAGTTTAAGGAGTAAGAAGCTTCTGAAGAAAAAGCAAAAATAGTAATTGAGAAACCCATAATGCAGAATGTAGCTAAATGGGATCTATTTAGAACAACTACCTATCAGAAGTTTTACCTGTGTGTTACGAGGGCAGGTTTGGTTGGTTGGCTTGGGCTTGGTTTGTTTTTGTGGGTTTTTTGGGTTTTTTTTTTTTTGCTAAAATTGTGTGAATAGAACTGGATGAAAAAAATAATTGAGAACTTTTTTATGTTAGCTATAACTTATATAGGCAAGCGATGCAGATTCTTGGATACCTCACGAGGCATTATTTTCTAACTAGGGTCCTATGACAGTTAGGAAAAAGAATCACAGAATCGTAGAATGGTAGGGGTTGGAAGGGACCTTTGCAGATTATGATGTCCAAAGTCCCTGCTAAAGCAGGATCACCCAGGGCAGGCCACACACGAACATATCCAGGCAGGTTTTCCAACTATCTAGAGAAGGGGACTCCACAACCTCTCCGGGCAGCCTGTTCCAGGCTCCATCACCCTCACAGTAAAGGAGTTTTTCCTCATGTTGAGCTGGAACTTCCTGTGTTACAGTTTGTGACCATTGGCCCTTGTCTTATCACAGGGCACAACTGAAAAGAGTCTGGCCACTCTGTCTTCTCTTCTCCAGGCTAAACAGCCCCAGGGCTCTCAGCCTTTCCTCATAAGAGACATGTTCCAGTCCCTTAATCTTCCTTGTAGCTCTCCACTGGACTCTCTCCATAATTCCCTTTTGAACTGGGGACCCCAGAACTGGACACAATACTCCAGATGTGGTCTCCCTAGAGCAGTGTAAAAAGGGGAAGAGAGCCTGCCTTGACCTGCTGGACACACTCTTCTTAATGCACTCCAGAGAAGAAAGGGAGTTTTACAGTTCATTCTAAATTGAGAAATTACACAGCTCTTCACATGTCCTTGTAAGACCCAGTTTTTGCCTGGTTTGAGATTAATTTTGCTACTTGATTGCTTTTAAACCTTAAAACCTTACTATTTAGAGAGACATTTTGTCTGGGCAAATGAATTATTAAAATGTTAAAAGCACAGGGCAGAAATATTTCTTGTGCTGCTCTGCTCAAATATTAATGCAGGTCCTTTCCCATTCTTGTTGCCCCTCATTGCCTTGAAGCAGACATAGTAGTGGAAGAAGGTTGAAGCACGGAAGAGTTGAGTAATATTAGGGGAAGGCTTTTTGTTGAACTCCTGCAGGGAATAAACCAGACAGTAGATTGGGGCCATCTGCACGTATTATTTATAGAAATAAAGCACTCATGTAGATTATCTCTATGAAATCCAAGTACGTGTTGAACTGGGTTCTCCTGTTTTGAGCTTCTTTTTCTAGGTAGCTTCACTGGTTATTTAGAGACCAGTAAAACCAGGCAAAATGGAAAGAAATGTGCTTTACATGGATCTGTGTAATACCTGTGAATCTTAAATTGATATTGGAATATTTCTGCTACTGTTTTGGAAACGTGTCCTTACTTCTTTTAATGTCTTTGAAACACTGGGGAGCTGAGTGTAGCTGACTCCTTTTGAAATTTAGTATGCCTTTCTCTATTTTAATCCAATCAGCATCATGCTGCTTAAATTAAGGAGGGAATAAATAAATAAATTCGTGGTGTATCTTTCTCTGCAGCAAATTGCACAGAGTTTAAAAGAGGAACAGAAGAAGCTGCCATCTGAAGCTTCATTTTCAGATGTCCGGCTAGAAGACACTGAGTCCTGCAGCTTAATTAAATCCGGTATGAAGTGTATCTCATGTTGTCAAATTAATGCATGAAGTTTATGGAGAGTGAGTAATAACTTGAACCATCAGTGAGAAACTTGCTTGTATTTTAAAGGGTTATTTTCGCAGAGAAACTCATAAGAGATTTTGAGAGCTGAACTTTGTCTCGGGGTTCTTAATAGCTATTTTTTCTTTGGGGGGGTTGGTGTTTTGAATGAGAAACAATTTAATCTTTGTTCTTTTGGAAGCATTTCTTTGTGCTTCCAGTGCAATCCGTTCTGCAAAACAACTACTTCTGTAGCTGACAGCATCTGTTGTGCTTTGTATAAAACTGAGCTTCTGTATTCTGTACTGCAAAGTGTCCCTACCATCATGATGTATAGCTAAGGATGCTCCTGCTTCTTGGCTGTGCTGAGAAGGGTGGTTCAGTGTGTCAGGACAAATTAATGCTTTGAGCATCTGGGAGTGCCTTTGTCCGTGCCTTTACCAGGGAAGGCACCTTCTTCCTTTGAATGTGTTTCCACTGACTGAAACCAGTTAGTAATTTTAGCTGTTTACAATAGTTCAGAACAGGGGTCCTTGACTTTTTAAATATGTGACCCACGCGCATGGAAATTACAGTGAACTGGAAGCAAATTCTATGGAACGTGGCTCTTGGATTCCAGTCATCTGAGTGTTAAAACCCCTTAAATTTTTGTCTAAGATAGATGAAGAATTTCTCCCTTTATCATTGTTCGGAATGGTACAGTGGGTTTTGTATTGTTTTGTTGGTTTTTGTTTTTGTTTTTTTTTTCCCAGCAGCACCCTCCTCAGCTCTTTGTCAGTTGTTTCTCATTCATTGCAGTTACCTGGTAGTTTCTTGGTTTTTGGCTTGCAAGGCCTGCAAAGTTCTTTTTGGCCATTTCTAACTGGGCTGCACAAACTGGGAGTGGATTTGATCTTGCTTCAAGCCAGGTGTGTGGCATTTGCAAGTCCTGCAGATCCCGCCTACATTCGGGAGACAGAAGGAACCTATATGATGTAATCTGAGATAATTGGGATTATTTGACCTTCAAAGGTGTCTCTTATTTCAGTGCCTGCAGGAGTAGCTGAAGTGACTTACAAATAGCATAGGAACTTCAAACTGACAACTCAGGGCTTACAGGCCTTCTAATTACTGTGGCAATAAATTTATTGTTGCAAAAGGTAGAAAGACACTGCTGATTTTTTTCTAGACAGTTCCCACACAGATCACGTAAATACTGCACAAGTGCTTGTTCCATTATTAGGTAAAATTTTAAAAAATTTACTTTTTTGAATGGTTGCTAACTGGAGTCAGAGTTCTGATGCTGTTGACTCAGCTCTTTCCCAGGATTTAAGGACAAAATGGAAATAGTACAAGACTTCTGCTGTCAGGTGTTGTGAAAACCCATTTTGAGCACACAGAATTATTAATGTATTATATATTTTCTTCTAGGTTTTGCCCTTATCTTAGAAATTATTAACATAATGTTTAAATCCTATAATTTCTGCAACTGTTTAATCCATATAGGATTATTCCCAGCAGAAGGGAAAGCATAATGAAGCAAAATTGATGGATATTTTTTTTTTCTGAGCATCTCCTGTAGTTCCATGATCAGTAGCCATTTTTTTCCCTTTTTCTCTTCTCCTTTTTTTTTTTTTTTTTTTTTTTTTTTTTTCAGTAATTGATCATTTCAGCTGTTGAGCTAAGTAAGGGGAGGTGTCATTGGACAGTTGCCTGTAAAACTGACTCATTACAAAGAGGTCAAGCTGGGCCATCACTGAAAGCAAATTCATGTCTTTCACAGGCGTGTGCTCTATACACATCAGAAATCTAGCAGTGACCTGCTTAGAGAAGAAAAAAAAAAAAACCTGTTTGGGTGCAATAAAGTATGTCATATTTCCGTGGAGTCAGTATAAAATGCAGTTGAAAGGACAGAGGAGCAAATTTCTCATTTGTGTATTTTACTTTTAAACAGGTTCAGCAGAATCCCTTAATCCCAGGCACCAGACCACGATTTCACCAGCAGATCTGCATGGAATGTGGTATCCCACTGTCAGAAGGACTCTAGTGTGTCTCTCCAAACTGTACAGATGTATAGATGTATGCAAAATTTGCCTTTTTTTTTTAAGTGAAGCATGTAGCAACATGTCTAAATATTTAAATGTAAATTAGGACTGGACAATTACTGGCCTCCATTATCTCTTAGTCTTTTTGCTGCTATCTTTATGTAAAACAAGTGAACTGGCAAATTTAGGTCATCAATTCCAAGACAATTTTATATTTGTAGAATTAGGAAAAAAGGCACTGGTTTGGACATCTAATTGTTTTTGCTATTGCAGAAATACTTCAGTGTCTGATGCTCAAGATACTTCACCAAAGTTGAGGAGTAAATACAACAAGAAAGAATAGAAAGCTCTGGGTTGATCACAGGGAGTGATCTTATTGCTGAAACTACTGGGTGAATGTTCTCCTTGCTATGTGTTTTGCAGGATATCAGACTAAGTTGTTATTTCTGGTCTTAAAAATGATGACTCTACTACATTTTGGAAATGTTCTCAGAACTGTTTTGTGCAACACCTTTTCACCTTCCAAAATGTAGGAGACGTTTCCAAGATTTCAGACAGTAGGAATCTTCATGTCTAACTGAAACAAAAAGGGGTGTTTACTTTACAAGTATTTGGAGACTTATCATTTAAAATCCGATTTATGTCTTGTCACCTAATAGCATAAAAGGCTAATGAGTGTCTGGGAGACATAATGTGACTGTTTCTGCTTTTCTGTACGTGTTGTGTCTTTATTAGATACATTTAACACAGTTAAAGATATCTTTGATAGGTGTTATGTGAAACTGCTACCAAGATGCTATTTACTTAAAAAGAAGCTGGAAAATACGAATACTTCATTGCTTAATATACCAGTCTCATTAAAGATAGATGAGTATTTGCCCTTGTTTTCAGCAAGACCTTTAGAGATGAGGTCGTTTCTGCGTTGTTTGCAAGGCTCATTTATTGTATAAATCCAGTCTGCGCAGTGATTTATTTATTTTTCCCGGAGATACTGTAGCAGAACTGTTGTGCCCTCCTGCATGCTGTCGATAGAGGACACGAATGAAGTGGCAGGTCTTGGGGCAGGCAGGGCTGTCCTGTACTACTCTGGAGTGCTGGTGGGGGCGAGCTGTGTCCATATGGCTACTTCTGCTGTGTGCTCTGGATGAGTTGCGCTGTGGCTGGGCCGTGGCGGCTGTCATGTTTGTTTACTAACCTAGAGCAAACGTGAAGTAATTTGAGTTTGCTTGAGGTTAAGCTCACGTGAATGATCTAGTGTCTATGGCAAGTATAAATTGCACACACAGATAGTTACTCTGACACACAAAGTGTCTGGTCACGTTACCCAGTAAGCATCATTCATGCTGTTAGCTGTGAATACCTTGGGTGTGACTGGCCGTGTCACTACCTGGGTGCAGCTTTGGAGCTGGAGGGTGAGCAGGGCATGCTTGAATGTACACCTGTACCCAGGCTAAGTACCCTAGCAAGCTTTGATATATAAAATATCCATCCTATCTTACAGCATTTAGGCAACAAATTTGTAGCTAACTGATCTGGAGTTTTACGTGCTGGTAAGCACACCTCTCACAAGCTGCAGCTCAAAAATTCTGCTTGAGCTTTGCTAACATCTGTTTTCTGGTCTGGTTTCCTCTTCCCCGCAGAGGGCAGTGTTTCAGGGATTATCTCAAGAAGCCTTATCTGCCTGCATCCACTCGCTGCTGGGAGCTGCCGACTCTATCAGCAAAAACAAGGTCAGAATTTGTGCTTTGGGTATGATTTCTTCCCTCCCCCCCAGCCCCCTCGTGTATATCTAAAGCTATGATGTAGTTGTTCAGGATTCTTGCTGAAATACCAGTGAAGGTATGTTGCTCTGCCCCTGGAGACCTGATGAATTTACCAGTTTTTAGTTATGGTTAATGTATTGTAAAGCAAAGGTAGTGATTCACGCACTAGCCTGTCTTAAAAGGTGGAACACAACTCGTAGCAATCATATTTACAGGCTGCTCTAACTCAATTTTCTGAATTCAATCAAGTGATAACTAAAGAAAAATTTCTGCTAGAAGTCTCCATTCCCTCTATTTGTTTTCACTGTCTGCTACTCTTTTTCCTCTTTTTCTCTGCCTCCATTGACTGAATTCTCAAAAAACTTTTTAAGTATTAAATTCACTGGGAAGACTTGTTAAGTATTCTCTGCTCGGAACTGTGTGTTATCATAAGGTTTGATCTGATCTATTGCCCAGAGTTCAATGCATTTTCATCGAACCATTTTAGCTTTGTTACTGAAGTAGTTTTAGTAAACCTTCTTTTTTTTTCCAGTCACAGTTCTTTTAATACAAATATTTTAGTAATTTGCTAATTCCTAACAGCCAGGAAGTGATTTTTAACAAAAAACGAACAAAGTCTTAGACTAAAATTGTTGGATTTGCATAAACAGTAATTATTTAGTAATGAAGAAAGTCTTAGTTGCTATTAGAAATGAAGAGCTCTTTTGAAGTATTTCTTTTGAGTGTCATTTGGAAAAAAATCTGTTAATTGTAGCATCTTTAAGAAGAAATTCTGTGTTTCCTTCTATCTTGAGCAGATACCTATTTCATGTGTATTTGATTCAGAGTTCTACAGTTAGTTACCCATCCCAGCACTGTGTATCAGGTCAGCGTTAACTTAAAGTGTTACAGAGAATGAAACCCATTCTGCAGTGAAACCTAGATCACAGAATGGTAGGCAGGTTGGCCCTGGACTAGGTACTGTACCACTTTCCTCTTGATGCATGTTAATTTAACATTATCTGGTGAAATTGTGCATGTAAGAATGAAAAAAGAAACCAACTACCAAAACATAAAAACCTCAAGAAACCTTCCCACTGCTTATTTTTAGTAAGCATCTCTATTTGTTAACTTCAGGTTTAGATCTAATTTCTTTATTGTTTTATTTAACATTATATCAAGGAAAGTTCCCTTCCAGCTTGCAAAAGCAAATCTGAATTCTCGAGTCCTCCTCTGTTTGCCTTAATGAGCTGTGGATGCTTAAAAGCAGTGTGCAGCATAAAGCACATAGCTAAAATAACAAGCAGTGCAAAACTGATGGCCTCAGTGCTGTGAACTTGAGCTTGTTTCATTCTTTGTATCTTTGCTGTACTGTTCAGAAATTAGCTAAGGTTTGTGTTTAGTGACATCAGAAAAATGCCGTGAAAGACCTTTGCACAGTAGCACAGTTAATCAAAATTATTACAGAAACATTAAGTGTTTGGCTTTTTTTTTAATCATCATAATGATTAAAAAAATATTCAGAGCCTCATGTTTTTCAGCTATAAATTATAAGAATTACAGGAAATAATTCCTGGCTCTTACAAAGCAGTAGTTTGTATCTTTCAAATAATGGATGTGGACATTTAGTAATATGGCTGAGTAATCTAATTCTTCTAAGAAATGTGAATAAAGTCTGCTTCTGGGGAGCAATGTGTTAGGAACGGTACAGAAGTGGGATGTGTTCATCCCAGAGTGTAGTTAATGGCACTACAGACTCATGTAAAAAGCTTGTAAGTAAGATTATTAGTGTTAATTTTGTTATAGGAAGATGCTAATAAAAGTGAAGTTGTTGAAGCTTTGCCTTTCATTTGATTGTTTGGTTTTTTTAACATGTAATGCATGTTCTTTCTCTTGTTGTGCTGTAGACCCAGGTTGATGGACAGCTTTTCTTAATAAAACACCTTTTGATTCTTCGTGAACAAATTGCTCCTTTCCACACTGATTTCACCATTAAGGAAATTTCCCTGGACCTTAAGAAAACTAGAGGTACTAAACAGTTGCTGGCTACAGAAGGGGATGGGATTGTCCTCCCTTAATGTGCCAGCAAAAGTTCTGGGTTTATTTTATGTTCACTTGCAATGATCTGTAGGCTTGTTCTAATCTCTTGCTTATCTTCTCTGAAAAAAAAAAAAAACCCTCAGAAACCATTTTCGTATTCAGACAATTCAAGAGGTATCTAACAACCTGGTTTTGTATGAAATGCTTTTGACTGCTCTTTGCTGCTGACCTAACTTATTTATCCTGTCCTTTTTAAGAACAGCTAAATAATCTACATTTCTACTGCACAGTGATGTCTTTTCCCTTTTCTGACCCTTTAAAGGAATATCTTTTGTTACCGCTGTTTAGCCGGTGAATTTAACAATATATAGTTGACTTGCCTGGAACAAAATAAGATTTCCTAGACCTTCCTGTGAGTTTTTGTTTTGGAGAGGATTTCTTCTGTTGCAAGTTCACTAAATAGTATTGTTGAATAGTTTTATGTAGCAACCGTGTCTGTGGTAGGAAGAGAAAATAGAGAGTAGTGGCGGCAGTCATGATTTTAAAAATTGTACTGTGGCTCCTGTGTAAAATGCAGAAAAAAAACCCCTCTCAATACAAAAATGAACTGTCGCGCACTTGTCAAGTTTATAAAGGTAATGGGAAAAATAATTGGAAGCATGTGAGGTTTTTCTTCTTCCACTCCAGAAGAAAAGCTGAAGAAATGACTTTTCTTTCCTGCCGTCTAATATGCTGCTGTTTTAACTCTGAAGCAAACAATTCTCTCACTAACTGTTTCACTTGTTGCATTTGAACATCAATGAAACCTCCGACCTGTTGAGTAGTTTCTAGTTGACTGGAGGTTAAAGGGCAAATACATCCTTTTGGTGTCTTGTCCTGGCTGACACACAAGTTTGTTCTCCCATCTTCATTTAACTGAACAAATTTTTGTGCCAGCCAGTGCTTTGCAGGTGGTAGTGGTAAGTAATGGAAAACCACTTTCTTTATACTGGGTGGTGCGGGTGGTGTTGAGAAGATTTACATTGTGCTTAATTCTTAATGTAGTGTAGCGTAGGCCGGTAGGGCTTTTATATTTGGGATGAGTTGTAGAAGAAAAATAATGTGGCTAATAGGAGTTTTACTGTGTTCTAGCCAAGCTTTCTGCACGTAGATTTAAAATTTAATTTATGATTTACAGACAGAAGGGTGTGCCTTAGTGTAAAAGTCATGCTTCTGCTCAACCTTTATTTTTTTAAGTAGTAGAATGCTAAGGTTCTTGTAACCGAAGGTTACAGTGGGGAGAAGTGACCTTCACACCAACTAGCTCATAGGCTTCTAATCAAGATATTAGACTCTTTTTGGAATCGGTGAAGTTTCTGGGAAATAATTCAGAGAACAAAATGAATCTTTCTCTGTGGTCTCCTTTAACTGAATAGGAGTAGAGATTCGTAGTTTCCTGCAAAACCTCCATGCCTACATATCTGGTGTTCCCTCTGTGATGAATGCCTTTGACAGCACTTCCTTAACTCTTATGTCTTGTTTCCCTCCCATTGTTTTATGTAGCAAGAGGGGCATGGAATTGTTTTTAAAACAAAGCAGGTGGATGTGTAGGATGATAAATGAATGACATTAGGGCAGTAAGCCGTACTGAAACTGTACTGTTAATTCTTTTTCCCTATCTGACTAGATATCAGGTTGACAACATCCTGTTAACACTGTAGGAATAAGTTCAGTATCTTGTGTTAATTACAGACATTGTTGCTTTTCCTTCTTGGGACTTCTGTAGAGACCATAAACACGAGCGTATATCAGCCTTCATGTTTTGCTGTTTAGTCCTAACAAAAATAATTCAGCACAGAGGAGAAGACTGCCAGCTCTTAAGTTATTTCCTGCAACTGTACTTCGTTTTCCCAGGCAACGTTGGCCAAAATCTGCATATTGTTCCTAATGCTTAACTACATATCTTATGTAAAATATTTTACTTGTAGATGTACTTACAGAAGGAGAAGAGCTCACACAAGTTGCATGCTGGTAGCACTACAGTTAGCATCAGTAATTTGTTAGGTTAATGGAACATATTTATTTGTTTAGACAGTGCTACTGTTAGATTCAGGTTTACCATAGCTGCAATTCAAAATAGTGGATCAAGCTTTGTGTGCTTCTGTGCACGTGCACTTGTGCACCCACACCTAGCAGTAGTGGAGTCATTGATGTTACAGTCCTAATCGTGCTAGGCCATTTTTTATGTGTAAATGAGCGCTTAAAGATTTTCAATTTCTGGAGCTGAATCCCATTGCCTTACAGCATGAGTTACTTTCTGATTCACAGATGCAGCATTTAAAATCCTGAACCCTAAGACAGTTTCAAGATTTTTCAGACTAAACAGCAACAACGCCTTGATCCAGTTCTTACTGGAGGTAATATGGAGTCATATTGCATTAAAAAAACTTGGTGCATTTAAGCGGGTAGTGATGTCTGGCAAATAAAAAGGAGAGAATTGTTGTCTTCTCTTCAAGGGCACTCCAGAAATCAGAGAACACTACATCGACTCTAAAAAGGATGTAGATCGACATCTGAAATCAGCCTGTGAGCAGTTTATTCAGCAGCAAACCAAACAGTTCATAGACCAACTGGAGGAGTTCATGACAAAGGTACAGACATGTTGTGTGTTTGTTAACCTAACTGAAGTACTGGCAGGACAAGGGAATTACTATTTAAATTGGGTATAGGAGAAGCTGCTAGTTCTGGCAGATTAGCTGAAGATGATGGCATTTCCCCTTCTAAGGTTGTGCTTCCCTTTAAGTTCCAACAAGAATTTTCTAGGCATTTTCTGAGATTCATGGGTTAAAGGAACATGACGTAAATTGTTTATAAAAACAACCCTTCTGCACTTGGATCAAGAAATTTTAGAAGTTCCATGGAGTTAAAGGAGGACTGTGAAAGTTGGCAGGAATTTTTCTATTTGCAGGGAAACTCCTACCTTGACTGAATTTGTAAGCCTTCAAAAACACTCTTGGGTTGTGTGTGTTCTTGAGGGAGGTCTTAAAAGTTGTGAAGTGTGTTAAACTCTGTTCTCAGTATATTTTATACCACTGAGGTGCTTGCTGAGCACTTTCCTCCCAAGTCCTGTTTGACAGAAATTTCTGATAAAAGTTCATCAGAAAGATGAGGCATAATTAGGGGAGAGAAACACAAAAGACGTCTTGTTACAATACACCTCTTTCTAGAGCTCAAGATTTCTAGGCATCTTAAGAAACCACACAGCAAGATCTCTTACTCTGGGGAAAATGATAAGGTTGATGTGGATCCTTATGTACTGAGAATAAGTGATGTGACATCTCAGAAACTGGGACTGCAGCATTGCAGGGACCTCACATATATCCCAGCTGCTGCTGTTGGAGAATTCAGAAGATTACGGCGTTAAATTCACTGATGCCTGCCATGCTGGGGCAAGGGGTCAGCGGCTTGCCGAAAACCCAGAGGGGTAACTGGTGAGATTGATAGATTGTCCAGGTGATCCCAGTGATTCATTGGGAATCTGGTGAGTTTGTCTAATGTGCTTAAGTGTAAATCTCTTCTGAGGTTTCGTATCCTTAAGTACCGAAGCGTCTTTGTAAATTTAATCCCATTTTGAATTTTACTTTCAAGAAGCGATCGTGGTTGTAATTTTGAATTGCATTTCTGTCAAGCCGCTTCCCCTGTGTGCTGCTAATTCAGGGTGTAGAAGAGAGAGGGCAGGGGAGGTTCCATACACTGCAGCATCTGTGAGACTTGTGCAATTGCCACTTGGCTGCTTTGTTGTGAATTCAACTGAAAGAAACATCGTTTTGTTGGTCGGACTTGTTTTAGGTAGCTGCTTTACAAACAATGGCCACGCAAGGAGGTCCCAAGTACAGCCTTTCGCAGCAACCTTGGGCACAACCAGGTATTTGCTTTGATTTATATTCATGTTACCTCTGAGGTGCTTGCAGGCTAATAAAGCTGTGATCATTTACTACTTTGAAATTTCTTCTTAAAAATTCTTATTAAATAGAGAAAAAGACCCTTTTTCCATTTACTGTTTTTGGCAGAGCAATATAAGCTGCATTATGTGGGGCTTGAGTATTTTAGAATGTCATTTGTCTCTGTGCCTGGCTTCTAAAACACAGGAATCTGAAATGCTGGCCAGATTCATTTGGACTGTCAGACTGTGATTGATTTGGTAAAATTCTAAGTACCTAAAAACTGTCTACCTTTTTCTCGAAACTCCTGGCTTCCATTTTTACCTGTATGCTATAGTTTAAATGTCTTAAGATACCTCTAAATCAAAACCTGACAAACTTCAGAATATGTATCTAATTGGGTGCATTAGATGAATGACTTGAGTATTTCTCAAGCTGTGACTGTTCTTGCATGAAAACAGCATTTCCACAACTGCATACAGAATGTGCTTAAGGAATTATTGGATTACATTAAGGTAAAGATTTTGCTTTTATAGGAAAAAAATAATTTCTTTTTTGTCTGTACATTTGGTACCTGCTTCCTTTTCAGCTTTCCTATCACTATCCAGAAATGGAATCCGGCTTCATTTCCCTCTTCTTAAGAATTGAAATGTGAATGCCGTGTAGGACCATTTGGAGTAGATTAGATGTTCCTGGATTGTTTTGCTCTTCACATTACAAAGTTGTGCTTCTGTGATGACACTGGGAAATATGATTATTCCAATTCATGCTTTGGAACCTTCTGTTGCATCATGTTCTTAAAATGCAAAGCCAGCCACGGTCATGCATAATTCATTGCTGCTCCATGGGTCACACACGCTCAAGGGCTAACTCAGACTTCTACTTAACATCTCCTGCTCCTTCAGGAGGTTTTTTTAATGTTTGTTTGGAGATAATTACGTGTGTAGAGGCAGATCTAAGCAGAGCTAGTGCTGTTTCTTGGAGTCATTTGTTTGGGAAGCCGGAGTAGGCAGAAAATTTAGATACAGTAGAAATTGAGAAGAAAAAAAACAAGCCATCACCATAGTATATTAACTCTGGTATTTTAGAGCTATGAAGTGTGGCTTTCCCCTGCCTTTTAAGAAAAGATCTTGTAAAATCATTAAAATGTCTAGCAATAAATGAAGGTCTTGTCTGAGTGAGGATTCCTGTCTGGCTGATTCAAAATCCAGATGGCTGTGCAGCCACCTTCTTACATATGTGGCCTGTGGTCAGTAAGGAGAATTTGTGATGTGCTGTTCTCTTTACTACCACTATTTATTTCCAGTGATTTCTTTTCAGGGCATGTTTTCTAAGGGGGAGCCTTTGTAGAACTTTGTTGCTGGTGGAAGGCTGTGACTTCAGGAAGCTCAGAGGCCTGTAGAAATGGCTGCAATGTATTTTCTGCAGGGAAAGGGAGACCGATGTCTTTAGTATGTCCCGAAACAAAAGTCTTGCCTGGCATGTTGTGGTTGGACGATGGGTTAATGCTGCACAGCCCAGTCCCCATCTCTTTCCCTTTCACTTAAAGCTGTGCTTGTGATCAGTAGCAGTAAAGTGGAGGTGATACTCTGGAGTGTAGATTTCAACTAGCAGAACACTATTTTAGCCTGCTAAGCGTATTTTCCTTTACTTTCAGCAAAGATCAACGATCTGGTCTCTTCCACCTATAAGACAATAAAAACAAAGCTGCCATCTACGTTACGAAGCATGTCGTTATACTTGTCCAATAAAGATACAGAATTGATTTTGTTTAAGCCAGTTAGGGTGAGTATTGCTAGATGTCCTTCAGCACGTTTTCTTTTAGGTGTTTGGCCTTGATTTAAAGACTATAAACACATTTTGTGGGATCTTTCACCTTGTATTTCTGTGTGTGATTATACATATACCACCTATATAAATGTATGTATTTATAAGTGTATATATACAGGCACACATACATAGACATACCTGTACATCTGTGGCGTTACTCTAGGCTACCAGTCCAGCCAGTAAGCATGTGACATATACCAGACACATGTAATGGTGAACAGACTATTACAGTGTCACAGTTGAGGGTCAGGGTGGCCCCTTAGACCTTTAACAGACGCTCTCTGTGAACCCCCCTCCCTCCCTCCCCAAGGGGAAGAGAAAGGGAATGAGGGAGAGACACTTAGCCATTAGAAAGGGAAACTGGAACAGCTTGAATGAAAATGAAAATAATAAAAATGATATATAAATATGTAAAAAACCAGTATTGAACCCATCCCTGATGGAAACCATGTCCCTGTCACCACTGATGGTGTGGAGCAGGCACTGGGAAAGTCCCAGACTGGGCCCAGCAGCAGACAGGAACTGTGTTCAGGAGATGGATTCTGGTACTGGATTCAGGAACACACCGATTGGGATTGAAGGCAAAACCGAGTCCCCCTTGGATGCTGGCCATTGAAGAAGCGAGGAAGAAACTGGAAGAATACCTGAGCCAATGGGGGGCTTGACCCTCCAGACCCCTCAGCTTTATACCACATATGATGCATATGGGCTGGAATAGCTCACTGGCCAGTTTAGGGTCACCTGTCCTGTCCTTCCCTCCCTGCAAGCGCAGCCTTTCACTTTCTGCGCCCCCCAGTGTGGTGCACAAGATCCAGCAGTGGCCTTGCTCTGCCCACCAGCCCTTGGTAGTGACTCTAACCATGGGGTGTTCTCCCTGCCAGCAGCAGACACTGTCTGTGAAAACAGGCGGCTGACTTCAGCCAGTGCAGTTGGTTAGAACTGAGCTGAAAAGTAAAATCACTGAACAGAACCAGCTCTGTTCTCAAACCAGAACGTACAGTTGCTTTGGTGTCCCTGGTCTGAGAAGCCCATTGAAAAGACAGGGAATAAAAAACAAACCAAACCCCTAGCACCTAGTAATATGTTTTATAATACATGTTTAGCTTAACCCCCCCCAAACCAGCTGCCCTGCTCTCCATTGTACTCAACCAACATAACACACACATTACAGGGAAGTAACTGCGTTCTGTTCATCCTGCACATCTTCCACCTGGCACCATACAAGCTACTATATGGAAAATTAACTGTCCCAGCTAAAACCAGTACAGCTTGGTTAGTTATGCATGGGCAGAAGTACTGGTGGTAGAAAGGATGATAGAGTTTCAGTGGGAAACCCACTGTAAACCCACCATAAAGAGCCCAGCTTTGAGTTTTAAGCTTCCAGGTTAAGTCTGCAGGACTTGGTGTTTCAGTTTAGCGTATCTTAGCTGGAGTTTTTATCTCCCAGCCAACATGGGTTCCTAGTGGCTGTCTTGGGCTTGTTTTTTAAGAGGTTTTCTTCTAACTCAACCGCTTCTCCCTGCCTGGTCACTTCAGTGCCTGTTCCATGTACATTGTTATTCTGGTTCATGTTTGAGATGGGTGTTGTGGTTTTTAATGAGTTTTTCCTTTTTTCTTTTAAAAGAATAACATTCAGCAAATGTTCCAGAAACTCCATGCTTTGTTAAAGGATGAATTTAGTGATGAAGATATCCAGATCATAGCTTGTCCTTCAATGGAACAGGTACATATTGAAGCTCCCTGTTTTATCAGTTGCTCTTCTACGTGACTGGCTTTTTTCAAACAATTTTTTTTCATTTTTAGTATTTTCAGTGTTCAGAGTATTTATTTATTTATTATCCCACTTAATCCTGGGCTTTATCTGAACTCTAGGTTCTCGGCTAAAAGGGTTTTGTGGGGTTTTTTTTTTATTTTATTTTTTTTTAATAGAGTTTTTATACCTGAAGGTGATGATTGATGTTGCTGGGGATTGAGTTGTACAATGTCATGGCAGAGTCTTGCTATTTCTGGGCATTGTCTTTTCAGAGAGATATCAAAGCTTTAAAAAAAGCCTCTGTGTGTGGAGGCAGTCTCGCTTTTCAGAAATACAAAAAGCAGCAACTTTTACATTTAGGATGCACAAGAAAGAATTACAAGGGTTCATTTGATATAAATTGCAGTGGGGAAATGTGCAGATCTTTCTGGCAGTGTAACCCTACGCGGTAAGGTCTTTATTCTCAGAGAGGGTTGGGGTTAAGAATTCTCTGTATTATGACGCTCTGACAGAAACCAAATAGGTTTTTAAAAATCTTGCTTTGATTTTAGTGGTCCAGGGAAGGTGGATAGAATCATGATTATACCAGGATGTCACTATTTAAACAGATAATCTAGTTTGTAGTGAATGTGGCCACAGGGATGTGTGATAACCATCCTGGAGCACAGAGTGGAAGTGATACACTGGAAAGAGGCGGGGTTATCCTAAAGGGGGTGGCTTTCTCTGATTGTTTATCTGTTTATCCTTAGGATTGTTTCTCCCACAAACTGAAGTGTATGGGAAACTGAATTGGGAAACTGAACTGTAATCTGTGGGAAACAAGTATTACAAAAATCCCAAATGTGTTGCGGGTATCTAAGATGAATGCTGGCATTTTATTTTCGCCAGTGTGCATATTTTTTGGACTTCCAGCTTAGAAATTTGGAATTTCATCTTAGAAACTGTGACACACTAGATTGTGACTGACAAAATAACTAGTCAGCAAGGTCAGCAATTGCATTTTAAAAAGCCCGTGAGTAGGTGTTTGACTGGAAATTTTGGCCAGTTGTTTTGTATCTGTCTTCTCGTGATTCGTCTAAGACTTCATGTGCTTCCTAGGAATCCTGTTTGAAGGTTAAAATATTCTGTTCTGAAATTAAGTTCTGAAACTTAGCTGCTCTGTCTAACAAAGGCTTTCCTTTTGTCTTGCAGGTGAACCTACTTTTATCGATGTCCAAGTAGCCCAACAGTGAGGCTGCTTGAAATAAGCTTCAGCTGAATGCCAGGAGGTGAAGGGAATTCAAAGACATTTGCTTGAAGTAAACAAAGGATCCTTCTGTGCAGTCCAGTCTGCATCAAAACTATCCAGGCTGCTTAACCCTGTTTTAGGGGGAAAAAAAGAAAAAAACCACAAGTTTTACTGATTTTTGTTAAAGGTCTTCCTGTTCATTGGCTTGAGAAGTGGCAGGGGTTGGGGGGAGAAAACAAACCAAAAAAACCTTTTGCTGATCACTCTTATGGAAGCTTAGTTACTGCCTTATCCAAATGTTTTCAGAGTTGAAATCCTGACTGGTTTTTGTTTATTTGTTTTTAATGTTAAAACCTTATCTGCTTTCCTTTAGTTAGCTGATGTATGCAGTGAAAAGCTGCACTTTCAAAGACGCGCTGGATATAAAATGCAGGGAATCAAATGGGAACAGTGATGGGTATTTGCAAGGCTTGGTGATAAGCATGTTGGTATGACTCCTCCCAAAATTCTGGTAATCCACCACGTGCTTGAACATAATTCAGAGGTTCTTAGTTGGGAAACCTTTTCTTTCCCACTTGTGAAGCGTTTCTTGAAACACTGGACTTGCTGTTTTTATTACACTGTTGTGACTGGGAGCTGCGAGCTCAGACCTGAAGTTTCATGCTCAAACCTTCCTCCATGTAAAGAATCTCAGTTCTTTGGGATTTGCAATGGAAAGCTGTGCAATACAACCTCTGTTCTTTCTGAGGGAACAGCATCTTTTCAGATGCTTTACAGCAAAGCTTAGCATTGAGATTCTCAGGTACTTAATTTTAGGTTAGAGCTGGTTTTTAGCCTTACCCAAGATCAAATGGTGATGTCACATTGTTTAAAGCGGGAACTGGGACTGGAACTTGTGCAGACTTTGTGCTAATAAGGAGGTGGAGGGGGGCAGAAATTGAATATTCAAGCTTGTGAAGTCAGCGTTGTAAACAGAGGATAAGTACTTGGTAAGTGGTAAACAATGGGTGCTGTTCAGTGCGCGTCCGTTGGTTATTATCTTGGGGTGCTGAATGCTGAACACTTGGCCCTTAATAGTATGAAACACTACAAGCAGCTTTAAGGTGTCTCAGTGTGCAAGTCTATATTGTGCAGCACAGCAACAGAAGAATGTGATGACTTATATGGCAGATTTTTAAGTTATTTATGAAACCCATTCTGTAGTTTTAAATATGTAGAAATTTCCGTGCACATTGGTGGCGGTTTGATTTAATGTGGTTTTTTTCTGTTATAAATCACATGGCTGGAGGCTAAGATGGTAGGATTTAAAGCTACCACGAGTAGTGTTGCAGCAGTGGTGCTGAGGTACATAAATGGTACTCATAGGACCTTACATGACTCCTTAAAAAATTAACTTAAAAGAACTACCGAGGAAGAAAACTTGCCCTTTCTTATGTAGAAATACAGGCTGTAAAATAATGTCCAGTGCATTGTAATATATGTATATTTGTTTTTTTATAAAGTTTTACAGAAGGACTGCATGGTCACTGTCCAGAGTTAGGACTGACGTGATACAGACGTTGTACAGAGGACGCGTGAAGGGTAAACTGTTGCGGTAGTCACTCTTGTGCTTGGGATCTTTTTCTCTCTTAAGAGTACTCGGACAGCTCTAGGACAGCTGGTTGAAAGATTAGAAGAGCAATCAGTTTATACAGCCTGTTTGCTAAATGAACATTTGTTTAAACATGTACAGTTTCAGATATTTACGTTTACAAATAGTGTAAATATTTTCAAAAGATTAATTTAAGATGCTTTATATTATCTGACTAGAGACTTGCTGTTTTTAATTTTTTTAAATAAAAATGTTGCCTCCTATTTTGGTCCAAGAGTAAAGCTTTATTCTGTATCCTGAGGCTTGTCTGTTAAGATAACTGTAATACAGAGACAATAAACATCCTGTAAGCACAGGCAGTGCATTGCTGAGAAGCGTTCTTTTTTAGCAGTAAGAGAATTGACTTTATTTGGCACAGATGTATACCTGAGTGCTGAATGTACAGCTAATTGTTGAAGTAATGCCTCTTTATGGTTATAATAAAAGTAAATTTGTATTTTCTTTACTGACAAACAATCTTGTGTGACTAAATGGTCTCTCTGCTTGCAATTTTATTAGGGGGAAGAAACCACAGCTGTAATACAAGGACATATTTTAACCGGTTGGCTTTTACTAAGAAAAAACTTGGGAGCTGGTGGCAGAAAGCACGAGTGTTACTGCATTTGATAGCTGTCCTTGTTGCCTGGTTACTCACAAACTCATCTACTCATAAGTTTCTCATCACCACATACTGTTCTTCTGGCCCTTAGTGTTGTAGAAGTCTATCGTCTAGAGGCTTCTGTTCATCCCCTGTAATGTCAGCGTGAAGCTTTCCTTCACCCTCTGGTTTTGACAATGTCATTTGAATGAACTAACCTAAGGAAAATGCTCCTTTCTTGTGGAATTCAGCTTCTGTATGACAGGTATGGGGCAGCGATGTGTGACCATGGCTTCCTAGGCACTTGGAGCCTTCCAGAGAGGCTTGGCCCTTTGGACTGCATCTCTTGTAAGTGAATTGAAAGCAGCTGGCCAGGCGTTCACGCTTCTTTTTGTACAGTGGTGACGCCCGCAGCGTTGCTTGTGCTGTGCCCGCTCTTCTCCACGCAAAACCAATAGTCCCTTCTTCAAACTGTGCATGTTTGGTATTGACAAAGTAATGTGGTAGGGAAAGGAGGAAAAGCCTGTGCTGCAGTCTGGTGACTGTAGGTAGTTCCAGCTCTGTCCCCATCGTGCATTATTATCCCTATTGAACCCTAAAACCAAGCCAACAGTGGAGCAAAACAGATCTTTGTTCTATTCTATTATATCAAAAACAAAGAATCAGTTGACTCCTCTCAGTGGTGGCCAGCCATGCCACAAAGCTGTGGGACTTAACCATCTATCACCAACTGGAGCCCTGAAACCCAAGAGGCACTTCATCTTCCCTCTCTTGGATTACCTGTGGTCCCTGTACCCAAGCTGCTGTTCATCATCCTCTCTCACTGGCCCACGTCTCTGGCTGGGAGCCAACGCAGGCTTGTCAGCCACACTTGATAGAGCAAATTTCCAAAGTCCAGCTCATCAGCTGTAGGAAGGAAGCCACTTCCTTCCAAGTGCTGCACATTTGGTGTTAATATAACCCCCCTGATCATACTATGATCCATCAGGTGCTTTCAGCTGAGTTTTGTGTTACGGGGACTCGATGTACAGGAAGATAGGCAATGTAAGCTTGATAAAAGGAGCTTTATTTTCATAGTGAAGTGACTGTTATCACCTTGATGAAGGAAACGTTCTGAAATGCTGATGTAACTTCTTGCTGTGAGTCTTAATATCTTCATTTCAGTATTTCATGCAGCTAGGAGATGATGAAACTCAAAGAGTGATATCACTGAGAGAGAGGCTGCCAAAAGTATTGCAATATTGTCTGTATTTTGGACAGCAAGCCCCTGAGTGGAATCTTTTTAGACTACAGGAAGAGCTCATCTTTGTTTTCTGGCCACTTAAGTAGGTGATTTGTCTCTGGGTCTTTCAACTGCAAGGAGGCTGAGCCCCCTGCAGGGACCCTGAGTGGGAGAGCATCCCTTATAGCCCAGCCTTTCACGCTTACCCCTGTAGGATGTCCAGGATGTCATTTTCCCTCCATGCCCATGGAAGCACAGTAACCCTATGGCTCCCCTTTGGAGATGATCCTCTTCCAGTGCACATACAAGGGGACTGAAGAGAGAAACTCATGGCTCTAGCCTCCTTTGGTGGGAGTGGGCTGCCTGGAAGTAGTAGGGCAAGGAAGAGGACTTCCCTGCCTAATATAAAAATGAGTCCTAAGAAATCTGAATTTTGGGGATGGAAGAGCAGGTACTAGTGCTTTATGGTTCCACATGATGACTTTTGGTTGTTGCCACCTTTCTGAATAGCTACCCCAGAAGTCTGTTTCTATTAATGATATGTCTGTAGCCATATGGAGACTACTTCTATGAGGGCTGTCAACATTTGGTTTGTACCTGCACCGGGGAAGACAACTTGAATCCTTCAACCTGCGGCCCCAGTCCCTGACCAAGCATGATCTGGTGACATGTGACTTGCTTGTGCTTCCAAGCTGACCAGTTGTGTTTGCATCCAGAAAAGGACAGAATGCACACCAGTAGGTTGGGACAGTTGCATTGGCACAGGGTAGGGCTGAGCCCTGACCAGAGCAGCATTTCCATCTCCAGAGAAAGGTCAGAAGTGGGAAACCTGAGCAACAACAAATACCAAAGGATTTTAGCATTCCTCTCCTCAGATGCCTGTTTCATGTTAAGTGAAATGCTGTTTAGATAAAATCAGGAGCTTCGTGTTTGCATTGACGCTTAATATAAATGTTTTGAAAAGAAATAGTGTTTGAAAATGAACTTGCTGTTCTTACCTTTTAGTGACAGCATTTCAAGCTTATCTAACTGCTTTCCCGAAAGGGAATTTCATTAAGATTCACAAAAGCAGGAAATTTGCTTTTGAATGGAATAGTGATTTTTATTTTTTTTTTCACCTGAAAAATTGTGTCTGGTCCTGTGCAGCTGCTCTGAGCTTATCTCCACTGGGTGGTTTCCCTGCTGCTGCTGCCCTCCAAGGAGCTGGTGGGCAGGAGCTGGCTGGGCAGGGCTACCACAGCAAGTGCTCGCCTGGACCCAGGTCCCCATGTAGATTGCTGTGGCTCGTGAGCAACAAGTCAGTTTGATCCTGAGACAGGATGGTGGTGTGGCCATTCAGTTTCATGGTGATGGACTGGAAAGGAATATGTGAGTGTAATGGCTGAAGTCATGCCACTTCCAGTGCTTCTGGCTTGTCGCTGCCCAGTCACAATGCAGGACTGCAGGACAGCCCTGGGGACAAATGCAAAGCTGAATGAATTCGGAACTAACAGCTTCGTGGTCTCAAATGCCATCTCTTGTCAGCAGTTGGACCAAACTTGTATTTGCCCTCTAAGAGTCACTGCTGGGACCGGATGTATCAGATCAAGGACCATTTTTTGATAATAGTTTTTGTCCTACAGTAAAAGCATGCTACAGAAACTGGCTGGCCCCTTGGAGAGCAATGAGTCCTTGAAAGGCAGAGAAAATCCTTGGGCAGAGCATGGGGCTGTGTGTGTGTGTGTGTCTGTGTCCCTCTTCCTGTTGCATGTCTGCATCTTCTGAAAGTTCCTGGTTTGGCCTTTTCTCTTGTTTTGGCAACCTTTATGCTAAAAGCAGTTTCTCCATGCATGTGCAGCTGGGTAGGGGAAGTGGCCTTGCCAAATTACAAAGGAGAGATAAATGCAGTGTGGGGAGGAAAACAGCCCGTATTTATGGCCTACAAATACAAATCGATACTCTCCATCTCATGACAGCCTGGGTAGGTGGCTATAGGTGCTGGAGCATCCCCCCAGCTGTGCTATGAGGGAAGGTTTTATCAATCACGATGTGTGTTACATTGAGTTTTTCCCTGCCTAAGAAGTTGGTTCTCACCAGGCTACAAGCATGGCTCAGCCTCCCCCAGTGTTATCTTATGCTGCAGCTCAGAAAAAACAGCAGGGGAAAAAAAAAATCATCTAAATTTGCAGATTTGATTTGCTACAGCTCTAGTTGTGGACAAGTCTGAACCAGTCCGTATGCAGGACAGATCACGTACCCACAGGCTGTTCATTTTCTGCTTTCCTCTTATCAAAGCTATCATATAGTTTTTATAAATATCAGAGTGGTCACTTGGCATCGCCTTTAATTCACAGCTGCTGGGAGAGGCTGGGAGGGTTGTAACAGCCTGCACCAGCTCGGTGGAAAGCTGTCAGATGGTGTGTGGCTGATGCTAGTGGGAAGCGTGTGGTCCAGTGGGGTCAGGAGAGACCCACGATGAGGTTGGCGATGGTTTAGTGCTGCTGAAGATCACCTCAGTGCTGGGCTGTAAAAACCCGGCTGTGGTGTGATGGATGAAAGGCCAACGTGTCTGCAGGCGAACAGCAGGACTGCAGGAGTCTGATGGAAGCGTTATTGCAAAAGCTATTTAAAATGATTTGTAATAGCCAGTTAGACATTTAGGATGTCCATTAATTAGTCTCAGCCAGGGAGGACTTGTAAAATTGAAATGGGATTTACTGATTCCTCCGGATACCAGCTTTCTGAAGGGAAACTTTGGAGACTGGAGATGGTGTGTTGAACATTAGTATTTGATGGCTCAAATGCCAGCAGTTTTTACTGTAGCCATCGGTCACCTCATATTACAACTTAGACTGCAAGAAATTGGTCACTTAAGTCATTCTTTAGCGAGGAGCACCTACTGGATATGAGAAACAAACCTGAAGCAATGCTGACCTTAAGCTAATCGATTCTGGTTATCCCTTTGCATGCACATATTAAGCCCATGATTTTTCCAGTGTGGTCACCTGGGTCTACATGGGAAGCCAGTGAAGTAGATGTGCCCTCATCCTTGTGCTGTAATGGGGCCAAAATACCTCCATGGCTAGGTGACCAACCTTGGCCAAGATCAATCCTCATGCCAGGATCTGTGGACAGATGTCACTGGCAATAGAGATGGGGTAATGCTCAAATGCCCTCATGCCATGCAATGTGCCTGCACCTGGCACCTTGTTGCACAACTTAAGAAGCCACTGCTCTGGTGGGCTGCAGCACAGTACTCCCCTGTTTTCATGCACTTTCACATAGAAAAAAAAAGACTGGATTAAAAACAGAAGATGCTTTCAGCACACCTTAAAGCCCTGGGGTGCTACTGGGGTGGGTTGAGGATCAGTTGGGACCCAGTGTCAACTCTAGGCTTGCACTTACCAGCTGTGGCACTAGGGTGGAAGCAGACCCCATGGCAGTGGTTCTTGAAGGCAGCCCTGATCCCTGGGTATCTGCTGTCCTCCAGAAGGCAGTAAGCGAATAGAACTTCCTCGGTGAATGTGATGAGAGTGGCCATGTTGCCTGATGGATAGCTGAGAAACTGCTAAGGAAAGATAAGCCCGTAGAAAGCTCACAGAAAACATGTTTTGGAAGAAGACTGTTGTGGGACAGTGTTTGGGGGTAAATGACCCAAGCCTTCACCACTCTTCAGACAGCCAATCTGAAGGCAACCAGCTCTGCAGACTTCATTTCCTTGCAAGAGCAGCATGAGTTGCATAGCCAGCCCGGAAGACTGAGGTGGGTTACCCCAAGGGAGGAAGATCATGGTGACCCACCTCAAGGCATGGCATTCCCATGGCAGTCCCCCCACCCGAGAGCTGTTGCTGCTGGATACTTAATCTGATCACTTCTATCAAAGAACAGGAGAAAAAAATGCCTGTCCATTATGGTAACATAGCCTTATGGACTCAGGAGAACAGCAGTGCTGCAGGAGCAGAACCGAAGTGGTGAGAGGCAGTAGGGGTGTGGGGGGAGTGTCATGGGGATGCCTGCCTGGACACAGGGGATGGGGATGCTTTGTCCAAGTCCTTCCTCTCCTCACACCAGTACCAACCCCAGAGCACCACCAGACCATCACACTCAACCTGGCCTTGATTTTACTTCTGGTTTTGGTTTTGTTTGTTTGTTTGTTTGTTTGTTTGTTTGTTTGTTTGTTTTTTGGGGGGTGGAGTTGTGTTTTGGGTTTTTTTTGTGCTTACTTTTAATTAAATCCTTTTAAATAACTG
>JAAGNO010002595.1:0-10720 GCA_033439905.1 Ceryle rudis
GTGTGGGGGGGTGGGGGGCGTGTGGGCGGCGGGGGGGGGGGTGGGGGAGGGGGCGCTTTGGCAACCCCCCGCCCACCAGAGACTGCAGTGTGTGCTTAATATAGAGCTTCTTGGAATCTGTGGCAGTTTGTTGTGTGGGGTTTTTTTCTTTTAAGAAACCTTTCTAAACCCTTGTGCTTCTGGATTGTAACAGCTGTAAGCATTTGTTTGGAGGGAGAGAAAACTCTCTTCTTTTGGTTGTTTGCTCTGTGGCGATCCCTTTTCTTTACCTGGGCGGGGGTACAACCGCTGCTGCTTCTGGGGGAAGAGTGATAGGGGTGTGGGTAGCGCCACAGTTTTGAAGGGCCCAGCCTTTTTCCCCCAGAGCTGGATGGTTCCGAAGCATCTCTCTCGGCAGGGACAGAGGATGGGCTGGTGGTTGTGGCCTTGTTGGCGTCCAAGGCTCTGTGGCTATCGGGGGCCATCACTGCTTGTGTAACACGGGTACCTGTTCCAACAGGAACCGCACCAAAACATTTTTCTCCTCCCCAATCCTCTCACATTGGGCATTACCAGCTAGTTGTCAGGAGGCAATAACTCTGTGTGTGCAAATCTGGACTTGTCGGCTACAGAACATGGCTTTACACCCCACCAGGGCAGTAGGTCAGGGGTGTATCTGCAAGTCCTGGTGAATGTGGTCAGGCAGACATGCTTTCGACGACTGCGTCTCTGCTTTGTTTTAATAAAATCCAGCTCGAAGAAGGTGTTTCAGCTTTCGGAGGGGTGGGGGAGGGGGCGGGTGCCTGTGCAGCTTTGGTTATGGGGTGGTTTTGTTTGCGCGCTTGAAATAAAGCAAAAGAACACGTCGTGAGCAGCCTCGGCCCCGGCAGATTTTATTATTAACACCAGCTTAAAATATTTACCCTGTTAAATCAGGCAAACTCTGCACGGTCCACAAGTTAGATCGTAGAGCTTTCCAAGAAAGAATCCTCTAACTGGAAATTAAAACCAGTGTCCAACAAGCATTCTTGAACTCCTTTGGCTCCTTGGCCAGACATCTCGGGTTGGTTGTTTGCGTTGTTTTTTTTTTTTTTCCCTGGGTACAGCGGCGCTGCCAGGAGTGGATGCTCCGGAAATCGCTGTTGCGAAAGGAGTGGAGTAAAACGTCAATTCTCTTAACAGCAAGCAAAGTTCACTGGGTGTTGACCAGTGGAAATATGTTCTCTGCCGGCATGGCCAGAGCAGTTCTCTGAGTGGGCCGAGGAGGAATCACTCGTCTCGGGGGAGAACTGCATTACAGAGGTGAAACCTCCACTTGTGGAACCAGACCCTGGTGTGAGAGGTCACTCTTGGTCTCAGTAGTTAAGGCACTGCCTCTCCAGCCTCCCTGTTCTTGGACTGCAGACCCATATATTTCTTTTTTCATCAGAAAAAAACCCAACTTCCCTGAGCATTAAAGCACCTCAGCGAAGGTCTTCCAGTGCTTGCTGCCTTCTCTGGGCTTCTTGGGTGGCCTGAGGGGTGTTGGAGTATGGACAGGCATTAACCAGCTTGTTACTTAAACCCTGAAACAGCACATGCCAGGCACCCACGAACACCCAGCGTTGGGTTTGAGCCTTGAACGCTGTCGATAACGACCTGGGGCATCTGCCTCGCTCAGCAGGACTCCCCTCTGCAGCGCAGGCACGGCACAGGTGGCTCCCAAACTGGTTTCCTAACAAGTTAAAACACAAAATAGGTGTCAGACCAGAGCCTGGTGAGGGAGTTTGGAGCCATATGGCTGTTTTCTGAGTTAAAGAACAGCAGCAGCAGAAATGTCAAGGCTTCTTCTAATTAACCTATTAATGATGAGGCTTCTGTCAACTGATTTGTTTAAAATTCATTTAGAAGGTCTCCTTTTGTGTTGCTCGAGTAGAGGCAGGGAAAGTTCTTCAGCCTAAAAGAGAGAGCGTGTTCTTCCTGCCTTTTTTTTTTTCTTTTTTTTCTTCCTCCATTTAGTGCATGTTTTCTAGTTAGCCGTGATGTGTTCGTGTCAGTTCAGCCCGTGCCAGGGGACCACAGCCAGCTTGACAAAGTTGAGACTCTTGTTTCTGACTTTAAATATCCTGGTATAATTTTTAGTTTCTGGATGACTTGCGTGGAAGCCCTTTTTTTGTAGTGCCTCGCAGTTAATTTTAACTCTTGTTTTCGTTCAGCGGCGGGTCAGTAGATTTTGTAACGAAGGAGATGTTGAGATCCGAAAGTAGGAGAAGTTGATGGGGCAGCGAGATGTCGGGGAGGTGGTGGTGCTGGACCTGCAGAAGGGCAGAGCTGCTCATTTCTTAGCTCCTTTGTAAGGTAATGGGTGGTTTGAGCGTCCAGAGCTGGCCTGGCACTTGACTCTGGAGCCGGTGGAGGTAGGTGAGCTGGCTCCGTGGCTTGGAGAGGACATTAGTGGGCTGTGCAAGGTGGGAATTTGGGATGTGTCCTAGAGAGGGATGTAGGGATCCCAGTTATTGACCCTAAGCAGCAGAAGAATCAAGGTGGATATAATGGAGAGTAAATCTCTTTATTCTGAAGTCATCATCAGATGGGTGTCCTGGGTCATATGGTGGAACAAGGAGCATGAAGAGGCTCCGGGAACGGACCCCCATTGCTGCAGGGAAATGTTTTTTATTCCTCACCTGCTCTTGGGCAAAACATGGTGATAAAGGTTATTCTGCCTTTATTTCAACGGTGAAACGCTGAAAGGAATTTCTTTCTCCCCAGCATGTTTACACACGCCCCTCTTCATCAGAGCATCTAAAGAAGCAGCAGAGCTACAGACCCAATCGTTTTCCATTTCTCTTGCTAACGTTAAGCTGCCGTGGCATTAAAACATCTCTCCCAGATTGGGGCTTGTTAAGTTGGGTGCTGTACAGAGACAGCATAAATTGCAGCTCCTCTTCCAGTGCCAGGTAGAAGCTCAGAAATCAGGGGAATCGTTGTTCTTCCAGACTTGCTTTGAACTGTTGAAAAAGAACAGCAGCTTGTGATCGCTGCAAAAATCTGTTTATCTGGTAAATACGGGGGTGGCTATGGGCAATTTTACCAACGATCAGGTTAATTATCTTTATGGAGCTTGATCAGGTAGCACTGGACCGGAGAAGACATCAGCTCGCTCAGCTCTGCTTCAGGAGGTTTCGGAGAATCTGTTCCAAAAGGTGCTTAGCACCGTTCTGTTGGGTTTTGCTGTGAAACTTTCCCGTCTCGCTACAGAGACATCTTGACACATGCAATCCTTCGTGAGAATAAATATGTACAAAATGAGCTCAGAGAGCTGCTGGTGGGGGAAAAAAAAATAAATAAATGGGTTTTGACTGTCAGAGATTAATATTTCAGTCTCCCTGGAGCCCAGAGCTCTGGTCCTCAGCCCCTACCTGCTTGTTTGGATTCATTTTGTCCAGAAGTGTCACCTTTAATGGCGGAATTCAGTATAAAAGGGCCTTCCCTTGTTGTCTTCTCTGCTGTAGTTAATGCAAAGGGATATGAACACCTCTGTGTTCCTGCTGGGATCAATCCTGCTGTGACCCAGGACCCTCGCAGGGAGCAGAAGCACTTCTTGGGCTCAGGATGGGTACCCCAAGGAGAACCAGCCCAGCAGCCAAGCCCTGGGCTGCGTTAGTCAAGGGTCAAGGAGTTTGTCTTTGGGTGGTGCTGACTGACCCCTCCACTCTTCAGGCAGGTTCTTAGGCAGATTTTTAGGAGGACCTGTGCCAAGCTGCTTCGCTCCTGCTGTTCAATCCACAACCGGCGGCTCTC
This sequence comes from Ceryle rudis, assembly GCA_033439905.1. Classification (NCBI taxonomy): domain Eukaryota; kingdom Metazoa; phylum Chordata; class Aves; order Coraciiformes; family Cerylidae; genus Ceryle; species Ceryle rudis. Next base: position 3,760 of record JAAGNO010002595.1, read on the forward strand.
AGCCTTGGATTAAATCGCAGCGAGGCTTTGCTTCAGTCTGAACACCAACCTGCTCCGTCTCTTGGGTGAGAACAAAGGTTCCTCCTGAGGATCTGCATCTTCATGTCAGGCTTGTTTAAACAGCTTCTTTGAGGGGTTGGGTTTGTCTCTGAGCAGGATTGTCAGAAAGGGAGCGCTGAGCAGATCGAGCAGACTCTGCCGCCAGCTCCTGTAGCACCTTTTCCTGCAGATTCCTCCCCAGGCATCCTGCCGAGGGGAGCTTGCCGCCCCAGCTCGCTGAACTGCTCTTTTGTTTGCCTTTGCCCTGTCTTATTTTCTTCAGCCCTGTCAGTTTATTAATGAGATTATATGTTTTGCTCAATAGGAGCTTTTCTTCCAAAGAAAAAAAGCATGCTGTTGGTATGACAAACGCTGTTATTCACTCCCGTCTCCCGCTTCACCCCACCATCCCAGGCTGCTCTTGGGAAGTGTGATCCACGAGCATGGATCAAGACACCCAAGAGCTGCCCAGACAGGGGGCTCTGCCCGCAGCAGGTTCATTTTCTGACCCCCCACCCAAAGGAAAACGAGTTGCTTTTTCCTTGTTTCTGGTATTACTGATATGAGAAGAATTTTCCCTTCTGGTTAATCAAACGTGAAATGCCGTTTGCCCAGGAATTTTCCTCTGTGCTGGAAGCTGCCCAGTGCACTCCAGTGTGAACAGACCTTTCCTCCTGGCACAGCCAGTGCCCAGGGGAGCAGGGCCCTTCCAGCAGCTGCCGGTGGGTGATCTGAGGGAGGATATGGCTCCAGGGATGGTTGATGTGTGCCCTGGGCTTTGGTAGATGTGTGCCCCAGGCTTTTTCACAAGGAAAATAAAGACAGAGTCAACTCCTGGCTGCATGGGGGAGGCTGGAGCTGGATTCCAGTTTCTATCCAGGGATTTGAGCATCTTCCCTAAAATGGGAGAGTGTGGCCCAGAGGTGATGGTCAGGAATATCTGGGAAGCCCACTAAGGTTCTCTCCTGAAGAGTGTGGAGGAGTCCAGATGCGTGCCGAACGCTTTGTTTCTTTGCTCACGACACTCTTCTTGGCACAGGGGGTTTTGAGGTGCAGATGTAAGAATTGCTCTTTAAAAAGAGCAGTTCTCTTGAAAGGGGAACATCAGTGGCCACCACCATGAGGTGAAGCAAGGCCATGAGCCCCTCCCGAGCAGGAAACTTCTGCTTTCTGTGCATGACAGCTGAGGATCTTCTTGCTCTCTGTGCTCTGGTATCGTACCTTGCAGGTAAACTCCTTTCTTTAGTTCTACAAGTGAAATAGAGCAGATGGAACCAGCTCCTCTGCTTCCCCTCTCAAAGGGGTGCTTAGTTTCAGGCCAGATACTTCAATAAGAAGTTTACAGAACCAGTTTTTTTAGTGTGTTTAAGTGTTTTGTTTACTTCTGAGCTTCTGGAAACAAAGCTGCCAGAGCATAAATCTTGGGTTTGAGACCTTAGAAATGAGTCTGAACAGGAAGAAGGCTCAGGTTTGGTGTATCTAGATCAGAGCCTCCACGATGAAATGGTTTTAATTTGTACCTTGAGTTTTTGATAAAGTAATAAAGGAGATGCTTTAAAACACTCTTTCAAGTCTCCTTGAAGGCAGGAATGTGCCCTGGCTGCTCTTTCCTACCTCATGTTTCCATAAAATCTCCATTATAACCAACCTCTGTTCCCCAAAGTGTGCCTGGTTTTCAGAAGAATTGTCTTTTCTGTGCTTTGCTGACCACAGAAATGCTCCTGCACTTTGGAGCAAGAGGCCTTTACAGTGCCACAAATACCCTTGAATTCTGATGCTCCTCAAACCCGCCAGTCACCAGAGATGGTTTGAGTGAGAGACCAGCGTTTCCCCTGCCCCATGCGAGGGCAGCTGACACAAGCACAAGTAAGAGTGGTGACAGTGGTGGTGTCTTTAGACCGAGCGGGTGCAGGCAGATGTAGGGGGTTTAGCTGGAGGACTGGGGAGAGTTAACTGTGGCGCTTGGCTCCCTTAAAACAGTCCTTCCAACTTTCTCTACCTGAAAGACCATTTCTGCAGCGGTAAGTACATGTTTGTGAATCCCTCCGGGGAGGCTGGAAGATCTGATGAAAGCTGAAAAAAAACCCTGCACTGCTAAACAAGCCCCACCCTTCAGTTTGACATTGTTGTCTTGGCTTCTTTGTTCCCCAGGCTGTCGGTGCTGGGGGGGGGGGGTTGGACTTGCTCTCCAGTGGTCCTTTCCAACGCCTACTGTTCTATGATTTTATGATTTAGCAAACGATTTTGTGGGACTATGAAACTGCTGTTACGCCTTAGATTTCTTTTTTTTTTTTTTTATACATTGTCAGAACACATCTTAAGTCATATTGATTTACACTAGCTAGGGAACTTGCAACATTTATTTAGTTAGTATTAGACATACTTATTTCTCCCCTCTGCCCCATGGAGTTTTCTGTGCCTCTGTAAAAGGTGAGGGGCCACCCCAAGAGCATACTCTGCTTTTCCCATGAAACACCTGCTGTGTCTTATCTTGAAGAGGTTTTAAAATGCATTTAAAAGTATCACATGTAAAATGATGCTTTATTTCACTACTACCATTCATCTCATGGTGACTATTCAATATGAAACAATTTGGGGTTATTTTGCTTTTATATAATAGCAAAAACTATGTGACCACCAGGTGCCCACAGACTCTGTAGTGGATTCAGTGTAGCTTAAACAGCAGTGGCCTCTAATTTATTGGGATTTATGGGAGCAATATTAATATGTCTGGTCTAGAAAGTTCACATGGCAGCTGTCTCCTCCACTAAATGATAAAGTTGCTCTATCACTTTCTCCTAATTCCCATTGACCACAGAGAGTTGCTGGGAACCACTGGAGCAGATGCTGGGACATCACTCAGATACTGCTTTCCTGGCAGAGATTTCCTTCTGCCAGTACCTATCTTGGTCCTACATGAAAGGGAGAAATTTCAGCCATGGTTAGTATGTCCTTTACCTGGATGAGAAAACAAAGGACTATGTTTTCTTTTGTTTCATTTTGTTTTCTCTATGTGACTAGGAACACCTTGCTTCTACCACAGAAAAGTCATAGCATCTCTACACTGTAAAATTGATCAAATTCCTACAGTGCTTTCAAATTACCTTTATTAATAAGACTACTCCCTTTTTTAAATTGACTACTATTTAGATTTACTTGGATGCAAAAGGCAAGAAATATCTACTGGGATGTGTGCTGTAAGGAAATGAATAAAGTAACAGAGGGAACCCGGAGTATTGAATCAGAGATTGAAGAGTAATTTTGTGACTTTTCCATAAAAAGGATTATTTTGTGGCCTTTTAGGGAACTATATCAGATTTTTATATATCAATCCTGATAATGGTCATTTAAGATAGACCCCCCACCTACATGTAAGAAGAAAACCAACTGCATGAAATCGTTATCTGAGAGACCAATGAATGCTTATAATATAGCCAAGATAATTAAGCTGTAGCATGCTTGTTACAAAACAGATAAACCTTTTCTCAAATACATTGATGTTTATAAATTAATAATATAGCATATATATTAAGTATGCTCTTTTTGTATTCAAACTAAAGTATACATCAAACAAATAGCAAACCAAATAATGACTAAAAAGGTAATACAGTATCACATTTGGAAGCGTTTTGTCACACATGGTACCACTCAACTCTGAGTATCTCACAAATATCAGAGTGCCAGGAAAGTGTTATTAAGACAGGGAGAGGGAATCTGTCTTTGCATTTTTATATCAACTTTATACTGCCAAAAATATCAGCTCCACTGTTTTATAGCACATCTTATGCATGGCCCATAGGTGTCAAAACACTCCTTCAAGCAGAAGTGATCTCTCTATTTGAAACAAGTGCCCCCTCACTCCCCAGTTTAAGGCTAGCAATCAGACTGTATGATCTTGGCATACTTAAATTAATTTCTCAATTACAAATCTCCAAAGGCTTGCATGGCAGTCTTTGCCATCCCTAGCCGCACTGTGTAATACAGTACATGCAGAGTATACTCAGTCAATGCATACTCAGTTAGTTATACTTCATTATAAGGGTATCAGCAACCAGCCCTAGGCAAGCAACATAACAAATACCCCACTGTAGTATTGTTCCACACTTATACCCGTTCACTAAAACTTCTGATTTTTCTTTTCAAGAAAGAAGAAAATTGAGAGAGTGGATTTTTTCTTATGTATATCTGTTTCAGGGATGATTTTTTTCCTAAATCAGGTCTTAAATTTTTAAGGCTACGCAGGCTGAAAATATCTTGAGGTAATACACAATGGATATGTGAAGCAAAGAATATGAATAAAGAAATACGAATGGTTATGAATATAAAAGTCTGTAAGGCAAAGAATGGTTTTCATTCAGCGTGATCAACCAAGCACAAAGCCTGATTCAGTATAAATGGGCATGAGTGAAGCAGTGTAAATGGAAGTCAATATGACTATCAACGGAAGATTAGGAACGTGCAAGGTAGAGTGTGACAGAGTATTTATAAGCATGTCAGATTACAGATTTCAATGAAAAAGGAATTTTAACTTTTCTAATACAAGAAGTGAACACATTCCCCTTCCTCAGAATATAAAACTCTGTTTTATGGGCAAGGCCTGTATCCCAAGCCAGAAATGTGCAGGAAAAATGAAGAATATTTGTAGGGATGAGTCACTGTCCAACACATACTTGTTTCAAGCACAACATGTGAATGTTAGGTAGGTTGTTTGGATTTTTTTTTTTCCTAAAACACATTTTAATGTAAACAATGTATGTGAATGATATAGTCTATGAAATGACAAGTAAATTACATTGATAGAATTTTATTTTTTTTTTTTTTTTTAACAATGGGAAAAACTGAAGGGTAAATAGACACATTAGGAAAAAATATAATTGCAGCTGGATTTTTACTCTGTTGAAGGGTTTAGTGTCAGTTTCCAACACAGTACAAATTTCACGAATCTTGGTCTTACTATGCCAGAATGAGCCATCCTAAGTGTGAAGGTCCCTAGGAAAGTACGCCTATGTTAAATTGGTAGTGTTCAGAGAGGCCTTTGCCAAAGAAAGCTGAAACTGTGAAGCTTGCTTACCCGAGAGAATGAAGGGGCTTCTCACTTGTAAGCAACATGTGCATCTTGATATTTTTGAGTATGGTGTGTTTCAAACATGGGTGTGGGCTTCTGGCCTTTAAGCAGAAAGCTTTATTTTTAAAATAAACATATCCTCAGTGTTTGGGAAGATGCTTCTGATATTATACATACATTCTTATTCATACAAATGGATTTTTTTGTACTTTTGGAGACTAACTAAACAGGGTGGTTTTTTCCACTCCTGAGCTTTTGTGAATAACCATTAGATGAGACTTAGGACCAGAAAAGGTATTACATGATACTTTTTGCAAAGGTGGTATTATTACCTTATTACCAGTGACACCAGGGAAGCAAATTTCTTTAGTACGAATAATACTTCTAGCAAATTTAGGGTCTTAGCATGACAGACACATTCTAAGACACTTTATTTTGTTGTTATCCAGCTACACTAAAGAGTGAAAAACCTGCACTGAAGCTCACATACTTAGAGGTCTAATTTTACACATGCATACCTATATATGTGTGTGTGTGTGTGTGTGAATAGTTGCCCTATAACTTATTTTATCAGTTAACAATTAGAGGATAGAATTGATACCCTGCACTTTTGTTTGTTTCCCTGTGGTAGGATTTTTGTTTCCATCCATATGCTCCATACAATAACACTGAATTTCTCCTATCTTCTCTAATTACACAGAACATTAGATAGATGTTTGCTTTAACTCTATCACCCCCTCGTTTTGAAATAGAATTTAAGGGAAACATGATGTATTTTAATTCATTATTCTTATGAATTACAGGAGCTTCCACCCATGTTTGGGAAGCATGAATAAAATGAGGTTGCTTTTGTTCCCTCTAAAAAGATTGTTAATACATCCACCTTCCTATGTAGCATCTCTCTGAAGAACAGCCTATCTTATTCACAAAGACAGAAAACCTAGAAAAATAAATTAAGATTTAGATTTTTAACTTGTGATCAATTTGGGAAACTTGATGTCAGCTGAATTTCTATTTGATATTCGCATTACATTCAAGGTGCAAAGAAATAGAAGCCACAACATCAATAACACAAAGCTAATGTATATGTCAACTTTAATATTATACCTGTACTACTGGAATTCTTGGTTCAATAAAAATCTCTATGTTTAACCATGATATAAGCCTTAATACAAGAGCTAGCTTTTCACAGAATATCTGAAGACTGGGGCATCATTTATCTAAATCACCTAGATTGGCTCTGTGCTATAGGTTAAGATTGCTAGGGCAAGAAAGGGCTGCGCTAGAGCTGTCATTCTTCACTTAAGCAATCTCCACTGTTGTTGTCCCAGATCCCCAAACTGACACAAAGACCTACTAGACATGGAAGATAAACTTCCCCTGTGACAGTGGCCTATATTCCTCCTTTGGGACCTTTAAAAGTTACAAATGGTTACACTTCTAATATTAAAGAGCGATGGTGCTCAAGAAGAAAAAAAAAAAAATGCTAGTAGGATAGTATCTACCCTACTTATCAAAACCTGTGAAAAATGAACAACTATAGTTATTTAAAATGTTGTTATCCTTTTCTACAAATGGAGAAATTCTCTTTTCTCAACTATTTGTTTTGAAAAAATATATGCCTTTGCCCAAAGAGCAGAAAGATCAGTGTGAATTTGTCACTGTATGTACTTTAGTTATTTGGGCTGGAAATGGATGGCGGTGGATCAGGAATTTGTCTCTTTCTTTTCTTTCTTTCTTTTCTTTCTTTTCTTTCTTTTCTTTCTTTTCTTTCTTTCTTTCTTTCTTTTTTTCTTTCTTTCTTTCTTTCTTTCTTTCTTTCTTTCTTTCTTTCTTTCTTTCTTTCTTTCTTTCTTT
>JAAGNO010002596.1:2605-24715 GCA_033439905.1 Ceryle rudis
GAGAACAGCAGGATCCATCCTGAAAGCTCTGCTGTGGTGGGCACTTCTGGTGTGAGGGATGAAGCACCTGAGAGGCTCTGGGACCCTCTCCCAAGCACTGCCCAGCCTGGCCACATAGCTGCTCAATCCTCTCAGCAGAGCTCAGAGAAAGTTTTCAGAGAGAAAGTTTTTTGTTTTTTGGTTTTTTTTTCCCCCATCAGAAAATGCCGATTCGTCAAAAGCAAAACATTTCATGAAAACATCTGGCTTTCAATGAATCTTCCCAGAGAACCTAGCCTGCTAAGCAGATTTTCATTGTAAATCTGTCTGGTTCCCTGCCAGGTCACCTGCGTGGCTCCGTGGCTGCCTGCCAGCACTTGCGGCTTGAAGGTAGCCGCACCAGAAAGTCCGCCCTGCATCGCAAACCTCAGCTTTCTGGATTTACATCTGTGTAGGAAGATTCTGTCCCCAAATGCAAGGAGACTTCCTAAACCAGACCCCCAGGCTTCCAGCAGGCATAGCTCTGGGCAGCTCTGCTGGATTTCCATTCTGTGAAAAGTTTAGGGAAAAGAGAAGGAGGAGAAAAAGAAAAAAAATTAGTTCTGAATCTGAGTGGAAACTGATTTCAAAATGCTGATGTTGCCTGCCGACCATAAATTCTGAATTTTGGCACTTCCCAAATGCCAGTAGAGAGGAAAAGAAGCTAGTGAGAGTCAGAGGTAAGATGCGGGATATGAAAATCCAGCCTGATGCTTCTAGGTTAGGTATGTCATAGGGATCTATCCCTAGATATATCATTTGGAAACAATTTTATTTGTGTGTGCGTTTATCCACAAAGCAACTCTTAAGTGATATCACTGGACTTCTGCACTTATTTCATTAATGTTATTTAAAGTAAATAAAAGTTATCACATGTGCCAGCTTGTAGCAAATACTGCTTTTCTATATAATTCTTAAACCTCCATAAATACCTTTTAAATAGTCTTTGTGTTTAGTTAGCATATAATGCATGCCATTAAATCCTGATTAAATACATAATTAGGTGTATTTAAAGTACTTAATTTAAAGTATTAGTGCTTATTTAGACAATAGTTTTCTTATTAAGGGTTAGTTTATTTGTTAATCAAACATCACTTAAAATGTGGAGTGGGAGGAAAAGAATAATTGTATGATTTACTTGAAAGAAAGCTATAGACAAAGTAGGTGGCAGAGAGCAAACAAGAAACTGTCACTGTTATGTGCGTGTTTCTAATTTTATCCACCTGCCTCGAGCAAAGAAATTGAAGGGAGAGGACCGAGGGCTGGAGCCCATGCTGGGCCAGATAGCTCAGCGGTGCTCTACTGGGTAAGTAGTGGAAATGTTTTCTTAATGTTGCATCTAGAGATAAGGTGATGCATTCCTTGCTGGTGGCTTCTTGCGGGGCCACTTCCACCGAGTTTGTCACCGCGCCCTCCCCGGGGCTAGCTGGAGGGAACATGGTCGAGAGAGAGCTGACTTTTAATGCCACTCAGGTTTGGGTTCCATGGCTGTGTGACAGTTTAGTCACACTGCCTGCTCTTGGACAGGAACACTGGCTAGATAGAACAGTTTCAATAGGGCCTTTTCCAGAATGTTTGAGGGTTTGAAGCTGTTCTTTTTGGGTTTTGCAAATGCTCTCATTTGTGTTTTGCTGATTGTTTTTTTTTTAGCTTTGACCATAGGGTGTAAAAAACCAGCTGCTTTAAAAATCCCAGCAGAATGGTTACTGGAATTTTGGATTAAACTGTCTGCAACTTTCCTTGATAAAGGAAAACTTTTGTTTAACATGGCCCATCTTTGATGAGTGTTTATGGTAGCATGACAAGCATCCTGCCCTTAGCACAGCATTGCTGCTTTCCCCTTCTTTTCTGCGTTTCAGACGGTGAGAAAAGCCTCAGCATATCCTGGCAGAAGTAAATGCTGATGAAACCTCATCTCCTTGAAAAGGTGGGAGCTGCAGAGTAGCAAACGGAGCTGCAGTCACATTCCCCAGCCCCGTGGGCTGCCGCCGTGCTCTGGGGGGATGCTCAGTGCTTCTCTTGCTTCCCGGTGGGACGGTGAAGCAGAGAGATGGGTAGGTCTCATGTCACTTGTTAATTAATCAATTCTCTGCATCATCCGAGAACTAAACAGCCCCATTTCCAAATCCAGAATTTTCAAATTGCATTCGCAACATGCTGAGACATCTCTCTGGCAGCACACGAGGTCCTGACGTCCAGGCTTTTGTGGAACTGCTGAAGCTTCTCCTATAATTAATTTGTCCCATGTGGAAAAGGCATGGGGTAATGACAGATGTGAGGATGACATGGCACTAAAGCAGAGACTTATTTAGAGGTAAAGTTAGGAATGGATTTTTTTTTTCCTTTAGGAGTTCGCTTTGTGACTGTGGAAGCAGATTTTGTCAAGCTTTCGTTCCTTGTTGGAGAAGGGTATAATATTATTGGAATTTGATTATTGCAATAGCATGTACAGTTAGTGTTTGTAAATCTGGTAGTTAGCATGTCAAAAACCTTTCACAAGTTGTTTCAAGGCTATATTCACAATTGAGTGGATCTCCAGAAACATTCTGGGGTGCTTTGTATTGAAATCTCTTTCCAAGTATCCGAGCTTATCTGCAGGTTGTCTGAAGGATGCCAAACATTGCACAGTGCACAAACAGGGCAATGGACATGCTTCCAAGGAGGCTGCTGTGGCAAAGGCTTTGCTGCTTCTTACTCTGAGGAAAGATGAGCACACGTAGAAGCTGCGTGTTTTGACGTGCAGAAGATGTGTATTTTTTGTGCAAACATCGAGACAGTTATAGAAAGCATTGTCTATTAAGGCAGACGTGGTAACTGTGACGTTGTGCGTATCATCAGTTCTTCCTTGAGTAGTTTGTTGCCTTCTCTGAGTTGAGAAAAAGTCTGTTATCATCTAAATGATTCTGCTGATGTTGTCCTGTGAGACTGTGTTGGCTCTCCTGTGGTGCTAAAGCCCCTCAGTGAATAATTCACAAAGAAACATGTGCCCAGTTGATTTAGACTCTTTTTCTTCTAATTGTGTTCAAAATTTGCTTTACTGAAGAGCCAAGCAATTATTTAATAAGTACTTATTTCCTTTTCCCATACCAAGAATCCTGCCCTGTCGCAGGTACAGCACATTCTGGATCATTACGGCTTTTTCTGGGCTCCTCCTGGTTTCTAACCCCCCTCCTGTGAGGTTCAGGGTGTTCTACTGCCTGCGGTCTTCTCTCTTCCTGCTGCAGAATTTCTTCCTGCTGCTTTGAAGCGATTGCCAGGTACTATACAGAGAGGAAAAGTGGGACAATACTCTTGCAAAGCTTTTGGTGTTGATTGTCTGGTTGGCATTTGTACTGGCAAGTATTTTTCTGAAGCTACTCAGAAGTTTCTTAACTGTATGAGCCTTACGTCCCTCTGGGACAGCTTGACCTAATACTCTCTAGCAGAGACCAGCTTTTTTTTTTTTCTGTTTCTTTTGCTGTTTTCATAGGTTAGTGGGACTAACAGATGCATAAAGAATGAGGAGGACTGAGAAATATTATGGCTTCAAGGTCTTGCTAAAATTTTTTTATTATTCAATAATAAAAGCTGATTTTTAATAATAATATTTGTTGTTGTTATTATTATTGTTAATACCATTATTATTATTTAAAGCATGAATGGAGAGATTAAACTTCAAAGCAAGGCTTTCTGGCATTTAGGAGAAGCAGCTTCAGGTTCTTATCCTGCTGGATTTGAGACCACTTGTTGGTACCACTGGGCTGCAGTCCCTTTCTCCATCCCATCTCCAAGACACTGTCCCTAGGGCTGCTGACAAGTTAGTGGTGTAATACAGCTCACGTGTTTCGTGCAGCTTTCAACAGAGGAATCTCACTGAAGAGTTCTTACCATCAGCTTTTGATTTACACTTCTTTGCTGTCATTCCTTTCCCTATCCCAAACTATTATTTAGACAGGAGTTGGGGTCACGACTCCTCGCAGAATTCGTATTTAATATTTCCTTAATATAGAATCTAAATTATTTGGGGTAATCTATGTAAAGATTATGTATAATCCAATTAATTGATATAAGTGGTTTCAATTCTCCTTAATATGACAAATCTCTAGTGTGAAATATTCTTAGTTAATGATCAACATAAAATAGATAGTTCATTTTTAATGCAAGTACAAGATTTGAATTAATTTGTAGTTAGAGCAGAGTTATTAAGCTGTATAATATATACATACATACATTCCCTTCCTTTTGTTTTTAAAGCTTTTCATATTCAGCAGATACCACGATACGTATGGCATCTTTCTAAATTCTTTTCTCCTACCAACAGACTACCAACTTTTGGGGTTCCTCTACCATACACCGATACTTCTCAGTGGTCATACTCTCGTAACCGACTTGCATTTTGGTTTGCAGTGACTGGTGTTGATACAAATTTAGGTGGGTAGGTGTGAACTGTTGGCTCAATTTCCACCGGCCACACGGAAGTATTTTCTGTGACCCAAAGGTGCTCGCTGCAGCACGGTGTTGCTGAAGGCTGTGCTGGTTCACATGCAAGAGATAAATTCTGTAGCAGAGAGCAGCAGGCATGCTAGGTTTGCATAGACTAATCTACCTTGAGCAGAGTATTAATGCAAGAAAAAGAGTGCATACAAGGGTACTGCTAAGGGATTAGCATAAAACTATGTACATTACCGTGGTCTCACTTTCTTACATTCAATGTGAGCGATGTTCTTTAATATTACTATTAAATATATAGCAGTGAGATAAGCATCACATTTTCCTACAGTTGCATTAAAGATGGGAAAAAAAAACCCCAAACCAAACTGTTGGGAGAAGTGCCAAATGGTATTTGAATGTTGCTTAAAAGATGCGTGGGATGGAAGAAGCAACTTGCAGGGAACATCTGTTTCTGCTGGACCTTGTCACTTTGCTGTCAGTTGTAACACTGAGTTAATCAGATTGCTTTAACTTTAAAAACCGTTGTGTTTAAAATGCAGCACAGATCAAAACTAACTATCCAGTGTGCTGGAGTCTGTACATGTTATGGACTCACTTTATAAATGAGGACAGAGCTTGGTGTGGATGTATTTTTTCCCGTTCAGGTGTATGAGTGGGAGCTAGAGGGATTTAAAGTGGTTTAATCCTCACTGTTCTTCATATGCCCACTGTTTCACAGGTCAATGAGCTGCAACATTTGTGCTGTGTTTAAAAATACGTATTTTAGTGTATTGGCTAGATACCAGAATTTGTCTAAAGAATACAACTGAAAGCAAGGCTTCTTTACTCCTAACTGCCTTGTTTGGTTTATATAGCCAAAAAAAAGTAGATCAAAATAAGCGTGTGAAGCCAGTCAGTGCTACTGCAGGAGCAGTTTGCGTCGGACAGATGAATAGTGCCAACCTCAAAGCCAAACCAGGCCGAGGGTCTGGGCCAGTGTTTCCTCTGGTTGCCTTCTGATGGAACAAGTTACTGTAGGATGTGCTGTGGGAGGAAGGAGAACCTCCGTCTCCTCTTGAGAGGACCAAGACATTTGCTGCACTGTGTGTTTCCCAATGCTTTTTTTTTTTTCCCTGATTCTTCAATTTCCAAACTCTTTTTTTTTAAGAAAGCAAATATTTCCTTGAAACATTTTCAACATAACAGATGTGAGTTTTTCCTGGAAACATTTTGATGGCTAATGTTTGACCTGTGCTGCCATAAAATCTTCTTTAATGTGAAATGAATCATGGCAGTCAGTTGAGATTTGTTTAATTTTTTTTCTTTTCGGGCACGAATTTAACTGTAGACGTAATAAAGAACTAAATAGTGCCCTGCATCACTCTTCGTATTCTCTCTACAAATTAATGTGTTTATTATTGTCATCTTCAAAAGTACAATCAAACTATATGGCACTGCCGGTTTAAAGCTTTAGTTAAAATGATCTCTTAAAAAAAAAAAAAAAGAAAGGAAAGGAAAAAAGAGAAAAAGAAAGGAAAAAAAAGAAGAGTAAAGAGAAACATTTTAGAAGGTACAGCCTTCATGCTGTAGTTGTAGTTATGCCAGTTAATGCTGTGATGTTGTTAACTCTCACAAGCTGTGAGACATCGTTACTTGAGTAAGGGACCTCTAAAGAAACTCGCCGCGCTCCGTCTAGCGGTGCTGGTAAATCAGTGGGCAATATTCTCCTCTTTGAGTCAACACAGAACAAATGTCCCAGTATGGTGCTGGGAGAAGACAGTATTGCTGGAAACACCACGCTAAGATGCCTGTAAGCCATAAATTTGAGGTTGTGACTGTTTGCAGTTCACACACCTTGTTGCATTATTTTTGCAAGACGGGGGTGCGAATCCTGGTGTGCTGGCTAAACTCCAGTTTGAGCAATTACATTTTATGCCCGAAATTCCCCTGTAGTTCCAGCTCGATGTGTTTCACATCTTGGTTTGTACCGATGCTGTGTCATGTTAAGCAGCTGACATTTTTTACTCTAGGCATCGCTGCATTTTAGATGCGAGTCCTGGATGTGATCGTGGTCCGGTGCTTTTGAAAAGACTCCGAGTGAAACCTGTTGTGGAAGAAAAAGTCGCTACACAAGTTACGGGGAGAAAAATACGGGCCATGGGAAGCTTGGTGGCAGCTCTGAAGAAGCTCCTTTGGGAAATTCCAGTAGAGCAGGAGAGAGCTGAGAACGACGAGTGCTGCTGAGGCAACTTACCATTGCGCTCGGCTGCTCCTCGCGTCGCTGTGTTTTGCACAGGATCCTGCTCATCTCCCCAGGAGCCTGCACAGTGCTGAGCCCCAGGCACTAGCCCCTGGTGCTAAGGGGCAAGGGCAGCGTGAGCCCAAGCCCACGCCTTTGCCACCGGCTGCAAGGAAACCATTGATGCCCAACCACCATGGATGCAAAACCCAGAGCTGCCTGGCAAGGTGGAGACCTCTTATAGCAGATAAGCTCATCGCTCCCTTGGAGCAGCAACAGCGGCGAACACGGTACCATAAAATAAAATTGCCTAAGGACTGATCTCTGTTTTCTTCCCTTTTCTTTCAAAATAAGAGGCCAAGATCAAAAGCCTTAGCCCAATCAGTCAGGCTTTCCTCAAACGAAGCACTCGAGCACATGCCTTATGTTAAGCACAGAAGGATTATTGCTGATTTCAGGGAGATAACCACATGCTACAACAGGGACTGGTATCTGGTTCATGGCAACCTGCTATCCCCATGTCTGTCTGAAACGCACGCTGCAGCACCCTTTCATTTGCTTTAGCATGAGGTGAACACGCTGTCTAATCAAAGATAAGCAGATGAAGATATTAAAGCACCAAAGACTTGTTGCTTTGAGATCAGTTTTCAGCAACAGAGCTGGCAGAATGTAAGCTGACAGAAAGGCTCCGTGTGATTTCAGTGGGCTTTGCAATAGGTATCACGGTGTCTAAACAGACCTTTGCCTTCTCAGAACTTCTATGATGAGTCAGAAGAATTTGGTTTTCCACTCCTTCTGTTTCGAACTGGGAGACACACACAAGGCCCGTACTCACAGAGGCCCGTGAAGGGCTGATGTTATGCTTACAAAGAGCATGCCTATATCCACGGCAAAAATTAGTTTGCAAGCTAAATGGTTTTCCAGCTCTTCCACTTAAATGGAGGTTAGCGTACATGTGAGTATAGTGTTTGCATATTATTTACGTAGTATTCCACCATCAAAGGTTATTGCCACACACGAGTCAGCTTCAGCAGACCTTTTCCTGGTGAAGCCTTGTTTCCACTTCTAAGTTTATGAATTATCTTCATGGTCATTTCTCTGTTAATGGCACAGCCAGATGCTGAATCCTGGTGCCTAAAAGCAGAAATAGTGGGTCTGGGAGAAGTCCCGGGGTTAACATCTGAACTTATAGGCTTGGTTTACCTTTAATTGAAGTGGGTGTCCTCAGCAAGTGGCTTCTCCCATTAGAAATTATTTTCTGCCAGAAATCTATATTCTGTCATACCCAATTACGCACCCTACTAATCAACAGAGAACTTGGTAGCACCCCGACATGGAGAAGTCTGCATCTGTTCTAAATCCTGCCCTTCTAAGCAGGATTATTGCCAAGCACTGTGAAGATTGCTTAGCTGGGTACAAAAGATGCTGTACCCAAGCCAAAGGAGGGAAGTAGTTCTGATTTTATTTGAATGAGCTTATTTTATTGGATAGAAGGAAGTAATTGAATTATGTGAAATAAAATAAGGTTCTGTGATTTTAAGAAAAATATCAGCAAATTCTCTCTCATAAAATCTCTTGAAACAACAGAGGAGTGCAAGGGTCCTCAGCAGCTCCAATATCTCAGATGCTTTCCTGCTCCTCTGAAAGTAAGGACTATTAGGTGTATTTTGGACTACAGTAGTAGTCTTCTATCACCTCATTTATCAACTGTGTCAGGCCTTAAAATACATGAGCATCTGCTTACTGTTCAGCTCATGAGCATTCTAACTTCAAATGTTTTGTGGAATATTTCTTGCTGTTGTCCAATTCCGATGCCAGTAGCACAGCCACGTACCTTGTGGTTCCTTTTGGTTTCTGGTGAAGTCCTCAATGTTTTCCATGTTTATAGGTCACCAGAGTCCCCGGGAGGGACTAGCTGTATTGCTGAAAAAGAGAAGGTGCTGAGGAAGCCCACAAGACACTGAACAGCTTCCTGGATGATGACAGATTAACTAGGTCAAGCATTTTGGGGCTCAAAAAAGAGATGGCTATGAGAAGGTGTGGGAGAGGAGGCGTGCAAACTAGAGGAGAGTTGGGTATGGTTGCTCAAGAGCTAGGAGGTATTGCATGAAACTATCAGGCAGCAGGTTTAAAATTTAATTTCCTGGTATTTTTCTGCACATCACAGAATACATAGAACGTTCTGGATGCCAGCAGTACAAGGAAGTTGAACAGGTATCCAATCATTTCGAGTAAGACCAGTCCACTGAGTATGATCAGATATGCAACTGTAGGTATGACTGCCCCAAAGCTGCAGCCCGTGGCAAGCAAAAGGACCCTGCTGGTCTGCAGGCGTTCCTCGTGTGTGTGGTATTCTGCAGCCATCCCTTGCTGCTGCCTTGCAATTTATGTTCTGCTACTCTGGAGTAACTCCATTGTAATTTCTTGGGGGGTTGTCGGATTTTTTTATTGATTTATTTTCTTTCAAGGTGTTTTGGTGTAGGATTTGTTTTGTTTTTATTTTTTTTTCCCTGTGGAAGTGGCAAAGTATGACTCGATCACCCCCTCCTCCTTTCCCACGTGGTCACGACAGCATTTGTGAGGCTGGTACAAAACTGGGCTGGTAGAAACAACTTCGAGCAATTCAAGTGAACTGTTACTGCTCTGGCCGTTTAGACAAAGGTGCCAAATGTCTTTCCAGTTTGCACTGATATTTACAGGTCTGCTTTGTTTACAGCAGGATGGGAAGCTCCTGAGTGTTGCTGAAAATGAGATGTGTGTTCCCAATCAGAGATTTTATAAATGTTGCATCTGCCTAACGTACTGTTCCTATCCGTGAAGGTGTCACGTAGGTATTTTAGCACTCCCTCTGTTCATGCGTGCTGTGTCTGGAAGCTGAATAATGTTTCTCGTTATATTTTTGGTACTGAGACTACTTCTTGAGCTTATAGCCCCGTTGTGGTTTTACACTGTTATTAACAAGTGGCTCCAGGCTGGCAGGGCAGCTGGGAACAGCTTCGCAGGCACACAGGAATTGCTCTCCAAGCGGAGTTCAGTGGGGTGATGCTACTTGTGCAGCTGGGCAGCAGACTTTACCAGGGCTACACCTATTCTAAGGCTCTGTTCTACTTTTCCTTTTACCATCTTGAAAGGATTAAATCCAATGGAGAGATTTCACATCCGAGACACACTTTCTTATTACTGCGACAATCTGCAAAAAAATTCTTGTTCTGAAAGGAAAAAAGGGAAAAGATCCACGTTAGAAAAAGTCTATCTCTGCTCACAACAAAATCCTTTCCATCTGCATTTAAATAAAAGTATTGACTAGGTAAAACAAGGCTGCCCAAGGCAGAACATAAATAGTGCTGCCAGGTCTAGTGTTTGATGTGGGCTTCCGCGTAAGGTATCGAAGGCACGCATCAGTAAATCCTGAACCTGCCAGCTCTTTCCTGGGCAGTGTCACTCCAGCCTAGTTAGAGTGTATTTAGAAAGTAGCTAAACACACTTTTGTGGAAATCATTAAATAACACAGCGATTCATACATTTGTAGCAGACAGACTCTAATGCACGTTATTAACTGAAGATAAAATCTCGGCATTTATCTTGTGTTATTTTATCTTTAAAAAAACCCCACAACAGATGCCCGGTATGACTGAGAATATAATACCCTAAAGTTTAAGACTGGTTTGTAAACACAGTCCCTAGTGTCTACTATTGATCTTTTGCTATTTTAATGCATTTTTACTGACCGACATGTCCTGTGGTAAAGAATATTGCCTAAATTAGTTATCTGATTGGTTCTTTTGATTAATGATGGGACTGTGCTTCATTACACATGACAACATGATCAGAATAATCACTGCAGCCGTAGAAGTTGGGACTGGCATTTTTTATTCCTTCATTTTTAAAGTTCATTTATAAAATTATTTAATGTATACGTCCTAAGTTGTAATTTATTTACATGACACTTTTTTCGATGGGAACTGTTGTACTGTGTCACAAATGGCTAAGAAAACAAGGTAAACTAGATGTACAAATCAATGTCTTCTGGCTCAAGGGGAAAAAAACATAATCAAGATTCAAGAGCTGACCTTGTCCAAAGTCCAACTTGTCACACAACAAACAGCGAGGTGCCCAACAAATCACTGGGATCAGCAGGATGTAGTCAAAGGAATGTTTAAATGATATTATTCCTCACTGAAGTTCTTACCAAAACTTTAGGAATCGTGTGTGTTGGGGCAAAATCAGCCCAGGACCTGGGTGCCATTGGGTCCCCGGGGTGGAGCTACAGGGCAGGTCTGGAATGCCCTCCTCGGGACCCCCTTGCTGAGCTGCCAGTGGGGCTGTTTGCCTTGGGAGAGCACCATCGGACGCTTTGCGGCGTTTATGAGAGCTGTTCTCCGATGGGGCCATTCCAGAGCAACTAACCTGCAAAGCCACATGAGGCAGGTCCCCGAGGTGAAACGGTCTCTTGATTAAACCCCAGAGCAAATACGAACAACTTGCGACCGCACACGTTGAACTTCTGCGAAATTAAAACACATTTGACTAGATCTGCGTAGAGGACCAAGACCAGATGTGTTACTCGGCATCATCTTATCCCTGTGCTATCTGCCATAGTTTATGGCACCTTTACATGCTTTTGAGGTTCTTGATTGCTTTTTAGTAGGTCATTCTGGGATTGATCTGTTTGAATTTATAAGGACATGCATGCCACCTTATGTCATGTTGATGAATGAGTCAAAATTTTAAATGGCAATTCAACATTTAATGTTTTGAAAAATGTTTAAATGGTGTCATGCACAGAATAAATGGCAGCTTTCATTTTCTTCCTTCAAAATTCCCTGCCAGCCTGTTTACATGATGTTGACAGACATTTTAGCGTTTGCCAGAGAAATAATGTGAAGGGTTGGATACTTGCCACAAAATGGTTTTCTCTCTATGGCAAGTGTTTAAACAAATGTGTGCATGCATAGTACATACACACACATATATTTTAAACATATTTCCAAACAAAAATTTGTTTGTTTGCTGTTACAAGTACAGCAACGTATCTCCAAGCAGGACCAACTCCAAAAGGGGGTAGAGACTCGGAGCTGAGAGGAGTCGGAGCCTGACTGACTCCCGCTCATGGCGTTACAACCCGATAATGTTCAGTGCAAAGCTCAGGAACTCTCTTGCTGGTCAGCAGATAAACAACCCTAATTTAGCCCCCAAATTACGTTCATTCTGACGTGACAACTAAGAAGTGCATTTGCAAATGGAATACTTTACTTGCAGATACACTTCTCATTGCACTATTTTTATTACACTCTGCCTCACTTCAAGACTTCGTTGGACTGGCTCCATATAACACATCATCTGCATATAAAACTAAATGTCTGTACAGATTTAGGGCCCGATCCTTTACGTACATGTGCACTTTAAATGGACCTCCGCATTGGTGCAGTAGATTTTCCTTCTGGCATTGCAAGAGGGAAGGCTGTTATTTGTTGCGTGTAGTAAATGTAAAAGTTTAATATGCCAATAATTCCATTTCCATGGAATAACTGTGGATTTAGGGTGCTGCTCTGAGTTAATTTTAGCTTGGTTTTAGACACTCATTTTGGTGAGTAACAACACTTGTCTAATTATGGTGGCAGACCAAGCTTTTGTTTCCTGGGAAGAGATTGCTGTTGGGTGAAATACATTTAATCGCGGTTAAACACTCTCTGACCTCTCGTGCTAGTTCTAGCTATCTAAAAGACTGTTCGGTGTTACCTCTGCGTGTAGGTGACCGAAACTTTAATAGTTCTTTCATGAAAGCAATCCTGAATGGTCGATTGATACTTGTGCTTCTTTTATTCTAGGATTGTTTTGTTACTAGCCCGTTAAAAATTGTGACTGGTCAATGAAATGTCATCACTTCTGGTCCTTCTGAATCGGGATCCCTCTTAAAAGCAGTTTCAAACTACCGTATGGGTCACTGAGTTTTACTATTAGAGGTATATGAAATATTTAAAGACATTGAAGGTTTCACGCTGTACTTAAAAAGTAAATTTTTAATTAGCAGATGTATGAATAGAAGAGAAAATCAATTTTTTTTTTCCCCCCTGGAATTGATGAATATGTTATATGTGGAGCATGCATCTTTACTCCCAAATGAGGAATTGATGCGGTTTTTTTATTCAAAAGTTGTTTTCTGTCAATACAAGCAGATAATTGGTTACACTAGTTGAATCTGTGTGTTCGTATCTGTGTTACTTAAAAGTTTACCAATAGATACAGTAGTTTTTGGAGCTTCTTGTATTGCCCTGCACCTTTCATACATTATAGAATTACAGCGTGTAAAATTGCTGTTGAATATGCAAGTTATATGTTAATCTGATTAAATGAATGGAGAATTGCCCAATGCAATCAATTGAAATATTCAACAATTTTGTCTTGAACTTGAAGGGAATGATCACCTTGAGGCTGCAGAACCCATGATGCAACTTTGCGTTTGCAGTAATATTTGCCTATTTAGCATTAAAAAAAAAAAAAAAATTTACAAACTCACTATATATATATATTTAAGATTAGTCCATCAAGGAGAGACTTGTTAGAACTGGAAATGCAACAATCTCTGCTGTTTAGGAATATTAAATGTTGGATGAAGGATTGCAAAGTGGTTTTACTCGTAATGCATTTAAAACCAAACCAAACCAAAAAAACAAAAAAGAAATGCAAAGGCATCTATATTATTTCATCCTTTTCTTATTTGTTTATTTTTCCTAAAAATAAAATGGCTTGATTTAAGCACGCGATGCTATTTACTTGTATTTTAAAGCCTTGCATAATATTACGCAGTAGATTGAAATGCATACTTATGTCTTTTTCTTTCCTTGGACGGCTATGCTAAAGCAAATAAAATCAAACGCATACATTTCCTTTCAGTGGCTTACAAACTGTAAGTGATGGGAGGGAAAAGCCGCAGCCATTCCCCTGAATTCTATTATTGACAACAGCAGAAGTAAAAAAATTAGAAAACAAATCCCATTTTTAAATAAAATGAAGTAAAAGACCTACATTGCTTGGAGGAAATGCTAATTGAAAATACCTTGCTAATGCTAGCTAGTCACAGGAAGGAAACATTAAGTTATTATTTTTAATAATGTTTACAAGTATATCCAGCCATTTCCAGCCAGTGAAAAATGTTAGCCTTGGTAAAATGTGGCAGTGCTACTTTTCACTGGTGATGCTGCTCATCTTCTCTCTGATAGCAATCATTAATTTTATTTTTTAACCCAGTCTTCAAATGAAGACAGATGAGCAGGAGAGTTTTAAATGCAAGCTGCTTATGTTCAGAAAAATGGCTGCTAGATTACAGATCGCTGTGCCAGAGCTGAGTCCAGTCACTGTTTGGAAAGGGGGAGAAAAAAAACCAAAACCCACAAAACAAAACAAACAAGCATTAGGTGAGCGACAAACAGTCAGGACTGCGAGGAGCTGCTGAAGGCAAAGCCTGGGTGTGTAGAAGGGTCCGTGTCCCTGAAGGAGGGGAGGGAAAGGAGGCGAGGGAAAGGAGTCCTGCACAACGCCACAGCAATCTGGTTCATTTCCTAATTGCTATGGAGACCCACAGATACTATTCTTGTTAATTGCTCTTGATAATTCTAATGTTAGGTTTTAACGTTTCTTTCTCATCGGCACTAAGAGGATTTTTCGCGACCAAAATGATCCCTAGTAGCAGCATCCTCCATCCCTCTATTTGTTCTTTTCATGTCGTCAGAGTTGTCTTTTTAGTCGTGTCAATGAGCACAATGTAAATTCTGCAGCTTTTAAGTTGTGAGTTTTAGTATTTGACAGCTTTACCTTGACTGCTTCTTACCACGGGCACACGGGATTTGTCTTCGCGCTTCTAATGCTCCCAAGGCTGAAGACTTCAAACTTGGTCCTGCCCACGGTGAGCCCACGACTGGCTATTTAGCACACTTTTCCTGAGGACTATTTCTGTGTTATTTGAAAGGAAGAGGCAGGTCAGGCCGTGGAATTGTAACAGCAAGAGGCAGTTGGAAGGTTCCTCATTCAGTGGAATAGAGAGTTATCGCTGGCCGACCTTCAGAGCTGGTCCCACACTGCTGATGTGTCACCTTGGACAGGCCTTCTCACCTCACCGGTGGCCAAACCTTGTCAGGTATGAGCTGGGGTGTTGTCCCTGTGGTGCCCCAGTGTAATTCCTGACAAACATCCCCTGTTCCGTCCATTAGACTGAGTTTGAATTTCAATATGAAAGGATGGAAGGGCAGATCTGGGACCTTTAACTCCCCTCAGATACAGGAATCTGGTGATTGCAATAAGTGAGAGGGAGCAGTCCCCATAGATCCTCTAACGTGCAATTTTTGATCCATTCTTGTAAGAAGCTTTGCTGGCTCAGAGTTTGAGTAAAGACAGCATCGAACATGCCTCCTCTATACTTCAGGGTTTTCTGCCAGCCCAACTGCTCCTGGGGAGTGACCTTGTCTCTAGGAATTAGGCCTTTCGTTACAGTCCCTTGTAAGGAGTTGAGAGAGGATTAATTGGTTTGCTCGCTGCACTTTCTGGAAGTATCTCACATTTTTCAGTGGAAGATGACTCTGGAAGTACTTTCCTACGGTGAAACAAATCCCTGCCAAGATAAAATGATGAATCCTGAATATTACTGGCAGCATCTCATGCCAATTTTTGAACAGTTCGTTTCTATCTGCACCTCTGTTGCAGACATTCGGTGAGTTTAATACCCAGCTGTCAGTGTTTTCCTCCTCAGCTGACCGTCACTACAGGAAGCACCGGTGCAAGTGTCCTGAGCTCCCTTGGGTCTCGTGTGGGACACATGAACCGGGCTCAGCAGAAACCCACTGCACCATCAGGGCAGATGCCTTTGAACCCCTTTAGGCTGCGGCTGACTCTTGTTTATAAAAATGCACTGTACAGCAAAGGTGAAATGTTACTTAAGCCTTTTTTTCCTTTGTGCTCACAACGCCTCTAACCAGATTTTCCCTGCAAAATCCAAGTGAAAAGATTTTGTTAAGGTTTGCCTGAAAGTCTTGTCCTCCTGGTGAGATACCATCTCCATTCACACCTTGCAGATGGCAAGCAGGCCAGATGACCTGCTGACCCAGGAGAGGTTTGGCTGCCTTGGTACCCCAGGTGGAAGGTGCTTGGCAGCAAGGAGGGCAGGGCTCAGCTGGCCAGGGAGGTTACTGCCCCTCCTATGGCCCACAGCAGCCAGAGGAAATTTCTTTTCTGCTTGCCCTTGAAAGGCTGCAACACCTGAGAGGTGTCTGACAGCTCTCAGCATCTGTATGTGTTAGCTATAGGAGTGAATTAAATAACACGTGGATATTTAACTCCCGTTCTACCTCTTTCCATGCTTAGCTGAAAGGGGGTTAACCCTTGCAAGGTGAAACCATTTTCTGATCCGGGGTGGCAGCAGCTGGCTTGTGTTTGTCAGGAGCTGAGAGCAGAGGTAGAGAGAGCCGGAGAGCGGCGGGAGGGGTGGTGGGAGCTAAGGAAGGCCTTCAAAGTAAGAGTGATGTTAGAGGGTGTCAGGAGGCAGAAGGTGCCAGCTGCCTGACAAGAGAAATATCATTACTCACTATTAAAGAACACTCCAGATGCTTGATACAGTCATGGGTGTTCTCCTGGATTTTATTCTTTCTTTTAGCAGAGCTCCTAGCCTGCCTACAACATTGTTTTCTGGAGGCAGGGCCAAAACCTGCGAGCTTTTGTTGAAGCAAATAAAGCATGAATCCGATGAGTATGAGCCGGTCTTGGCGGCTAATGCTGCAGAGCGGTGGTTGCCTCTTCAAAATACTAAAATCCTCTTTGCATTGTCTTATTCCTTTGGGACATCATTACTAACGGGGACAGATTGTGCAGATCCTCTCTCAGCAGTTCAGGGTGGGATGAACATTTGCTCTAGGCACTCTCCAGTGTTTCTGCATCATAGATCTCTCTCCATCTCCACTCTTTTCCTTGCCTTTAATGAGCTAATGGGTAACTGTTACTCATGCCTAGAGATGCGTTTGTATCAAGAAAAATGGAAGCACAAAAAAATGAAAAAGTTCATCTGTTAACTTTCATTGGCAGAGATGTTATAGCGAATTACACTCGAACTGTAGGACTCTCCTTTGGTTTTACCAGTGCAGGGGTGATTGAAACAGAATAGCAAAAAAAAAGAAAAATAAAATAATGGTGTAAAACCAGGACTGCTGAAATTAAACAGGGTTGAAAGTTGTCTGGCAGCTCCAAATACAGCAGAGAAGTATAGCCCTAGAGTGCAGCAAATTTAATCTTTGAACAGGTTTATTGTTTTATCAGGTTTTTGTTTAAGGAGGGTTTCATTATATATAACATTGAGATAAATTTTTACATAGCAGATTTATTCAACAGGTTTATTCTTTTAACAGCCCTCATTGTATTTCAGCAGTTGGTGCGTGGGGTCTTATACATCAAGCGAGTTTATTACTTTATCAAGTATGAATTTTAAGAAGTTTTCCTAATAATAGAAGATGTGTGGAGATTTATAGGCGGTACATTGTTCTATATGGTGTTTGAGCTGCTTTACCTAATGTAAGCTACATTGTACCCACATGACAACGCTGCTAGAAATGGTGGTAATTGTGCTGTAACTCATGCTAGCTTCCCACTGCTGTAATAGATCTCACTTTGCTGTCCCAGTGTTTTTAAAACCCTTAAAGTCCGAGTACAACTACCCCGACTAAATCGTCTCTGTAAATTAGAAGGACAAAGTGAGGTAAAAAGCAGTATTGACATTAGTAAGTAAAAGGACTGTGCTAAGTTGTTTTGATAAAAAAATCAGTCCTTCTGAACGAGAGGACTCGCAAAATCTCCTTGATGGGGCGGAGAACTTGCTTTGGCACCCCCGGTCGGGGCCTAGCGGCATTTGGTGTCGTTGAAAATTTTTGGTTCCAAGAGTTTTCTTCCCAAAATATCCGTTCCTGATTATTCAAGACAGAAATCAGTTTGGGAAGTTACATCTTCCGGAGGGAACGGCATGAAAATTCAGGCTGCTCTCCCTGATTTGTGGCTCTTGCTAAGGAAAGTAATTAAAGAGTACTTGAGGTTTATGGCATTTTTAGGATTGTTTTAATCTTTCTGCTTCTGCTTGGAAGGAGAAAAGTAATATTGAAAAAAACCTTGGAGATGTAAAGTCAGTTCATATAAATGTTATTATTATTTGTACTTTTACAGCATGCATTTCATATCAAGCTGGATCTCACTGATTTGTTCCAACGACAAAAGAAAGATCTATCACAAATTTCTTCATGTTGTGAAGTAGCAATTAAGTTGTAGAGCTGCTTCAGTGTTTGCTGAGGAAATGTTTTTCATCGGAAAACGCTGATTCATCAAAACTAGCCTGCTTGTAGATGAAAGTTAATTTAAATTTATTTGTCTTAGAAATATTGGAGGAAATCTTCTGAAATTTGGTTGAATGACAACCTGAATGTCTGTAGTTTAGGTTAAAAGGGTTTCCTTCAGAAACCTAATTAAAACAGAGTGTAGGTGCTTCGAAATGAAGAGTTTATTGGGTTTTTACTGGGTTGTTTTTATTTATTTTTTATTATTATTTATAATTTTAAGAATTTATTTCTTTATTTTATTTTTCACTTCAGTTCATCAAACTGTTTGAGAGTTCAGATGCCCATCCTGGCCTAGGACATTTCCCATATCTCAAGATTTGTACAGATATAGAGGAGTTTTCCTCCTGACGCTACGAAGGCAAAAATATAAAAAGCCAGAGTATTCCAGAGCAAAACACACACCAACAGCTTTGTATCACAATGCGTATCATCTGTAACTAACTACCTGTAACAGTTCCCATCTTCCTGACATCATGACTCACACAAGGAGCCCTCACCCAAGGAATGGCAAAAGCCATTCATGGTTCAGGAATATATACAGTAAGAAGTGCAAAGCTGGAGCCTTTGTTGGAGCGGTCGTAGCGTCTATTGTCTTGCTGCTTTCTTGTGTCAAAACTTCTCTGAGCAATGGGATTCTGCGTGCTTGACTGTGAAAATTTCTTTGGGAAGGGAACGCGAGCCTCGTCCCAGTGTGCAGCTGATGTTTAGACTGGTAAAACCATTATTGTGAGCATGTGATTCAAGAAAATGTGCTAGATATGATCAAATGGGTGTGCTTCTCTGCACAAAGCATATAGCCCTTTTCAGTGGTTCTAGTCTAGAAGCTCTTACTTTTTGAAGACTAATTTGACTGGCATCTAGTTGATATTCTGTGATGCCTTTGACATATGGCCTGTCTGGTTGACAGGCGTGTTGGATGTACTCTACCGATACAGATAGACTTAAAAAAATAGGTTTTTTTCTCAAGGTAATTGTATGGTTTAGATAAAATCTGCAGTTCCTCCCAACACAACTGTTATATCTGGCAGCCCTCAACCGAGGAAATATTCTAGTTTAAGACCACTTAAAAAATAAAAGAGGCTGACAAAGAGGCAGACACTTTAGATGAAACAGTGGCTCTGGTAAATTGAAAGAGAGTTTTGTCATTGCCTTTAGTGTGGCCAGGAGCTATGGCAGATCTCCCACTTTGAAGGGACTTGGGTAGACAGGGAATTGACACTTTACCTTGCTCCTGCTTCCCAAACACGTCCGAGCTTTCCTCCTGCCCCTCTCAACTGGGTGTAGTTCGTCTTGACACCAAATGCTTTTCATTTGATATTTTGGGTCCCATTGGGCCAAACCCGCCTTTGATTTATGTGGACTTGATTCCATTCGCTTCAGCGAGGTTACTTCTGGCTTCAAACAGAACAGCTGGCACAACATTAGGTCAGATTTCTGCAGCAGTTTTAGTCTGACAGTGGGAGAGAGTTAAGTATTTCTCTGTGCTATTAAAAGGTTGAGGCTTTTGGATCCAGGAGGTTGCTATTTGTCACGAATTTATTCCACACTTCAAGAAAGACATTGCTAAGTTCATGCTAAATTGTGGGTCGGTTGGTTGGGGTTTTTTTCTGACTATCATGTTTTTCATTTAAGAGTCAGGTTTGAGAATGGCAAGCTCTACGCCACTGCTAACAACCCAACGCTGTTGAGTTCCAGTATGGAGTTGGTGCTGTCCTTCTGCCTGCATTGCTGCTTTCTGTGCTCTCCATCTTACTGAACCGTCATAACTCTTGGTGCTTTCCTTGAAAGTATTGACGCATCTCACTTAAGTGCGGATCCAGCACGGTGGCTCTGGTCTGGAAGGTGTAGTGGTGGTAACCCACAATGTTACAGCAGCACTGTCAACTAGCGTGGTAGTGTCTCTTCTCTGTTGCTGCATAACCTTCCTTCTCCCACGCTCCTAAATTGCTCTACAGAGATGATCCATTAAGAATCACAATAAAGCTTGAGCGTTTGAATAACCTTTGAAATTATTGACAAATAGGCCCCGATGGGCTGCCTAAGAGCCTAATGTAGAACAAGAGATCGATGACAGTGCTGCAGAGACAGGATCCAGGCTGCAGAAGCAAGGAGATATGTCATATGATTTTGTATGCTGCCACTGCAGCATAAATGTCGCAGGAAAGATGCACTGTTTGAGCAGACCCTGCATTTCTTCTCGTGTTCTTCTGGCAGATTAACTTCACCTCGTGCCTTCGCACAGCAGGGCCTGAGCTCCTCGTGAAGTTTGAAAGAAGTGACAAGCATGAAGCCACCACCCATGGGTTACAATCCAGTGAGGACTTGCTTTGAAGTTTGTGTTGCTTGAACCTGGAAATTCCAAGGATACTTTTGGTATCTCATCAGCTTCACCCACCAGGTAAGGAATTCATTGCAAGTCCTTGTGTGATGCCTGCTGCCATCGCAGAGAAGCATCTATAATCTCAACCATCCATTCTGCTAGTCTCACTTCCGTTTCACAACCAGGGAAGCAGCAGTTCCTTCAGAAACACAACTGGCTTTAAAACCCAGGTCCCCAGCGTTTGAGTCAAATTCTTATGTTGCTCTCCTTCCTTCCAAGCCTGTGAGAATGGAGGTCTTCAAGTTCAACCGTTCCCATAGGAGCAGGGCCCCTTGGCCATCGGTTGAGCTTGGCACAAGGGCCACCTCCACTCTTTTCACTCCGATGTTTCTGGGCCATCCAGGAGGTTTGAAGCCAAGGTGCAGGCAGTTAAAAGCTGGGTGACAAAGGGGGTTTGTTAAAGACTGTTACTCCCCATTCTCTGGGAAAATAGCTATTTAGCAGACTTTTGATTAATAAAGCTTAGAAGTTTGGTCAACTCCTTTAAGCACCACTATTTTCTTTCACCAGATAAATGTAACCCACCCAGGTCTGTTTGGCACAACAGTGACCTCTAAAGGCTCATTAGATTAATGGTAACTCCAGAGACGTAGCTGGCTTTAATTCTTATTTAAAGGTAGACATGTGGCTCTGTATCAGGTATTACCCCCTTCATTCTGAGCACATCTTTAGAAAGGTCAGCTCTTAGAAAGATCTGAAAGCATGCTCCTTTTCCCTTGTGCTGTATAAAGGCACCTGACCTTTCAGTGATCCTAATTTCTCTTCCTTTCCACCTTCCCTCCAGCCTATTATTTATTGAAGTGGAATGGACCTTTTTTTTTCCTTTTTCTTTTTTTTTTCCTCAAAATATTTTCTAAAATAAGAGACCAAAGACAAGGGTAACGCAAGTTAAAAACCAGGCTACCTCAATATTTCACCAGGAACCTTCTCTCTTCAGAGCAATCCCATTGTGTAAAACTGGGAGCTGCCATGTACTGTGCTCCGGCTTGTGCCGGGAGAAGTCAGCTAACACAATTCTCTGAGCCCAGAAGCAGGGCACCAACCACCACAGCTCGTGCAGGGATCCAAGGAAGTCCACTAGGATATGCAGACGCTCTGGTTTTCTGTAAGAATTGAGATTTGTGCAGAATCCCAATATTTGTGAGGGAAATTTTGATGCCAGCTGGGATGCAGACTGACTGAGGAGCCCGTGGCAGGGGCTTTGAACTCACCCTGCTGCTGATGAACTGCTGGGATCATAGAATCATAGCGTCACAGAATCACTAAGGTTGGAAAACACCTTCAAGATTATCAAGTCCAACTGTCTACTAACCATTATCAGACCACTAAACCATGGCCTCAAGTGCCACATCCAGGCATTTTTGGAACCCCTCCAGGGATGGTGACTCCACCCCCTACCTGGGCAGCCTGTTCCAAGGCCTCACCACTCTCTCAGCAAAGAGATTTCCCCACCCAGTATCCGACCTAAACCTCCCCTGGTGCAACTTCAGTCCATTTCCTCTCGTCCTGTCACTGGTCACCTGGGAGAAGAGACTGTAGTGGTTTGAGAACAAAACCAACAAGAGACTCAAGTCAGAAATACAAAACAAATGTAAGGCAGCAGTACAAAGGGAAACAGAAAAAAAAAAGCCAAACCACAATCAGAGTCCGAATACAACCCGATAGTCTGGCAGCTGGGGTGGTGGTAGCAGTCCGGATGA
>JAAGNO010002598.1:0-39450 GCA_033439905.1 Ceryle rudis
CGGGGGGCGGCGACCCTGGCCTTCTCCGCCGACTGCCGATACCTGGCGGCCGCCACGCCGCCCCCCGACGTGCGCCTCGCTTGCTGGCTCTGGGAGAAGCGGCGGCTGGTGGCGGCGGTCCGCGTCGGGGCCACGGGCGGTGGCATCTGCCAGGTAACGGGCTGAGCGGCCACCGTGCCAGCCCCGGGCTCGTCCGGCTCCCCGCGGCCGCGCCGGGCTAGGGGCGCGCACACGCCCGTCTCCAGAACGGCGCTGGGCCGGCGTCCCTGCGGCTGGAGCTTGACAGTGACTCACGGATGACTGTTTCTTTGGGAGCCTTGTGCACCGCTTCAAACGGGTGGATAAAAGGCTCAAACTTCGGTCCGCTGGGTGCCAAGTGGCGCGTTAAGCTCCGTCTGCAGGATGCGTGCTCAGTACGTTTTCCTGTGGTCAGTTGGCTTCTATCCAGGGCAGAGAAGGCTCCAGGCTGTAGATTTTATAACGTTTCTATGGCCTTTCTTGGTGTCTATTGTTTGCCCTCCTCAGCAATAGGACACCAGGGTAAGGAAATTTTTGCCTTGACCCACGATGGAAATTTTCACACCTGCATCTCTCACATCACACGAGATTCTCGTACAACACCAGATCGGTGATACGGAGCCAGTACAACTGGCCGTTCATCTGGTGTGCCGTGTGCCCCACATCTCCCTGCAGAAACACTCATGGAATATATCGGCTGTGCTCAGTAGCTGTAGCACACCTCACAAGCTCTCAGCGTTCTTGTGCGCTCTCCTTCCAGCAGTCTGTTCTACGTACAGAGCAGAGGAGTAGCCCAGGATGAGTGGCTAGAAGCAGGCTGATGGCACTCAAACAATCCCTGTATCCTGCTTTGGGTGCCCTTTTTTAGTATCTTTCTTGTGGGGAGGTAAGAGTACATGGGCTGCCTATTTTTTCTGGGGTATGGCTGCAAGCAGAGGTTGGGTGAACTACTCCATGAGCTCAACTCCTAAAGAGAGGAGAGTGACTGCAAAGGCAACTGCTGTCTGAAGTCCCCTTAAGCATGAAAAATGAGGTCTAGCTACCCCTGCTCTCCCGCATGCTGGGTATTGGGATGGCTATTCCACTGTTTTCACCAGTAAACACCTGATTATGTGAATTAGTGTGCATAATGGGCGAGGTTTGCCTGGAATACTTATTTCTGGCCTTAAGAATGAATGGACCCACTTTTCAGGAAGCTTGCTACCAGAAAAACTTGCCAGTCAGCAGTTATGAAGTACCTTGTCCTTCCTTTTGTCATTTCATCCTGAAGAGCAGAGACAACTTTCTCTTCGGTATCGCATAGTGATTCAGATAGCATCTGAGCTTAATCGAGTTAATGTATTTGTAGCATCATGTAAAACTGATATACACAGTTTTGAAAGGGGGAAAACTGCAATAAGTAGTTGTGATGGTTGTATCTTCATTTCTTTTATGTTCCTATATGTTTCTACGAACCTTTTTTCCTTGTTTGTTTTCCTGTATCTGATATTGGAAGTCTTCAGAACAGGTACAATATCTGCTTATTTGTGAACATAGTTGTATGAAATAACTTCTTTCTCTTTTGTTCCATAGGTGAGTTTTAGTCCTCAAGACAATGAACAGGTTTGCATCACTGGAAATGGCTTTTTTAAACTTTTTAAGTACAGCGAAGGGACTTTGAAGCAGGTGAATTTACAAAAGGGAGAGCCACAAAACTACTTGTGCCATGCCTGGCTGTCCGAGAAGGAAATTGTATGTGGTACTGACACGGGCAAACTTATCTTGTTTGAAACTGGAGAGCTGCGCTGGGAGACGAGTGTGGAGTATAAAAAACCACCCAGGGAACTAGCAGATGCAACCACAAAGGAATGTGAGAGGTAAATCTGTTAAATGCCATTACTAATAGTGCCACGCTTGTGCATGCAGATTAATTGCAGGCCGTTCACTTATGCCCTTCTTGTCCAGGTTATGAACGACTGATTCTGTTTTCATTGCTGAAGATAAGCATTTTTTGGTTTGTCCTTTATTCTTAAGTCTTTATGCATTTGCTCCTTGCAGTTCTTGTGACGTCTCTTGTGAACTGGCCTCTGAAGAAAATGCTTCACAAGAGGATTCTTTGCCTCAAATATCTGCAGTTGCAGCTTATTCCAAAGGCTTTGCATGTTCATGTAGTCCAGGAGTTGTTCTTCTGTTTGAAAAAAACAAGGAAAAGAAAGGCTACAAGGAGAGTCAAGAAATCTGGGTAGGGAGAAAAAAGCTTTTCCAATAATTATGCAGCAGAGGCCTGTTTCAGGGGGTGGGGCTGGGGTGTGTGCTTAAAATTCAGTTCCTAATAATTTTTAGCAAGTATCTAAATTAGATTGTACTCATTAACTAACTGTTCTGGTGATGTCAAAAGGGAGGGAGATGCCAGAGGTCACACTGAAAATCAGTGACAGATGTCCTTTTGCAAGGTAGCTCTGCATGGTTCCACATGTAAAATGTGCTTCGAGGCTGCTAAACTTCAGGAAACCTTTAAGAAACTTTTATTTTTGGAGACTTTGGGAGCTTACAAGTAGTCTACATCAGTTTTTAAGATCTAGGCTGATTGGTTTTTTTCCAAGGCAAAGCTTTTCTCCCCTCAGATATTCATTATTGCTGTCACGAGACTTGTGCACTCTTACTTCTAGGTAATCTGATAAGATATCTAACTGTTCTGTAGCGAGCGGTGTGTATTGACTTACTGCAATCTCTGGATAAGAACATTTAACTCTGAGGACCTGCTCAAACCTTCATACCCTGGGCCTAAAAGGTCATATCTTCCCTATACATGAGACCCTTAAATAAGACTTACCCACCTGAATAGTACACTGCAAAGAACTGGTATTCCGAGACCACAATTTTCATGCAGTTTTCATTCTGACACTTGCTAGTTTTTTTCCCCAATGTTTTTCTGATACAATTTTCCTGTTTGTTTAACGCAGTCCTAAAGATTACTGCTGAAATGTCCTCTGATACTTTTTTCAGCTGTAATGCTACAGATAGAGTTCGGCTATCTTGTCCTCTGTGCCGTGCCTTGCAGTAGTTATGTACCATTAAATAGCCAAGTTGTCTTACTGATATTGTGCATCTGCTTATTAGACTAGCATTACAGCAAAAGTGTCTGTGTGTGTGTTCACATCTGCTGCTAAAACGTGGAGACCTGGAACATGCTCATTAAACTAGCATCACAGCAGAAGTGTGTGTGTGTGTGCATATCTACTACTAAAATGTGGAGACCTGGAACATCCCATGGAATATCCCATTTCTTGTGCAGCTTCCTGAGGACGTGTTCAGCAGTGAGACAAAAAAATCAGGCAGACAGGACATTATATGTATATGCTTCAGCCCCTCTGAGGAAACGATAGTTGTTAGCACAAATAAAAATCAGCTTTACATGTTTACTATGCTCTCCACTGATCTTGTGAAGGTGAGTGCAATCTTACCACGTTCCACAGCCATCATATCCAGTAAGGGGTGTATCGTAGTGCACAGGTTATTCAGCATTGCTTTCTATGATGCACTCTCAAAAAGTCCATCAAATAGTGTCTGAACCCTTAAAGCTCATGATATGAAGTGCTCTGTATGCTTTTCTGAGAGCTGTCTTTCAGTAGCCCCTTGCTCTGGCATCCCACCATAAGAATGTTATTCAGATGTTATTCAGCAGAATGATGAAGGACACTACTAAGACTCTTTAAAGGTGTGTGTTGCTGTAGAACCACTTAAGAAAGGCTTTAATGCAGAGATTTCTAATGTAACTGAAGTGGTTTATGCTCCACTGTAAACTTAATGCAACAATGAAGCTGGAACAGCCATGGAAATCCCATGTTAATCAAAAACAATAGATGTTGAAGTCCTAGTAAGAAGTGAAACTTCTTTGTGAAGGACAAACATATTGAAAACGTTCTCTACTCTGAAGGAATTAAGTAATACGAAGACAAGAGATAAATGTGTTATCATGAAATAGACTTGCATGGCATTAATGTCCAGGCATACAGAAAGATCTTAACAGGAAGGGGTTTTGTAGTTACAGGTCCTTTTTCTGCATGCAGACTAAAATTTTATTGGTACTTCACTTCCAGCATGTACTAACTAAACATCCTGGTTAAGTTGCACCTGACTATATTTATATTTAAATATCTGTCTGACCAGAAAGTCTTAGCAGAATTCTTGCAGGTCCAGTTTGATTTATTTATCTAACCTGGCTTTCTTTGACACCTACCGTTATGTTCTGCTCTCACTAGTGTATGACAGCTATGGAGCCTACATCTTCTCTGCACCACATTTTCTGATTATTAATTATAAAATTAAAACCGATTCTAACATTGTTATGTTTTAACAGTGTTATGTTCAGACTGGTGCAGTGAGAGGATGAAGTGGTTTCCTCAAATCTATTTGATTACTGTATGCAAAGGGCTAGGATAAATTTCTTACCAGACTTGCTGCCTGCAGTGAAATATTTGTGATTTTTTTTTTTATGTTCTTATTCTTTCTCAGGAGAAGGCAGCTTATTTTGCATATCTGAATTTTCCATTGCATTCTGCTTCGATCACCGGTCTGGATGCCTGTATTTGGAAACCCATTCTTGCTACTTGTTCCCTGGATAGATCTGTCCGCATCTGGAATTACAAGATGAAGTAAAGAGTTGCTTGTGTTTGTTGTTATCTCTTGGTTTTTTTCTGTATATTGTATTTAGTAGGCAACAGCAGCCAGCTGCTCTGAATGAGTGTGGTCTGGTAAAATTCTTCTGTGGATTGGGATGTCAGTGGTCTTACTGACACAATTTGGGGAGTGACTGTGCAGTGCCTTTTAAAACAGTGCCAAAGGAATCCAAAGCCTTCTCTATTAAGTCATTTTTGTCTCGGACTTGACATGTGTTTTGGAAGAAAAAAACCTTCAGGAATGTTTCATTCAGCTTTGTCTTAAGATACTGTTGTTCCATCTCCTGCTTCATTGCCATAGTTCTTAAGCAAAATGACTCTAGCTTTGAAGGTTCAATGGAGGGAGAGGGGCAGAAAAACAAATCTCAGAAGAGATGTTTGTGTTGGTTTGCAGTCAGCATTTCATTTGCCTTCTTTATTATATTACAGTAAACAAGAGTTTGCTCTTACGCCTTCCACACCCTCTGCGTGAACCAGAAAGTTCAGATTTGCCTTTGTTTCCTGTAACAGCTCTGTGATCATTACTTAACAGAATGACAACACTTTTCTTCAAGGGCAAGGCAGAGTTAGATTGTAGCTGCAGGTGTCCTTGCTGGGCCAGATAATGTCCTATCAAGTGTGCATAGGGAGCTTGCACTGTTCCATACTGCACAATGGTTTTCTCTTTCAGCACTTTGGAGCTGTGTAAGGAATATCGTGAGGAAGCATACACAGTATCACTTCATCCCACTGGCCTTTTCTGCTTGGTTGGGTTTTCTGACAAATTACGATTTATAAGTCTACTGCATGAGGACATGCATGTTTTCAAGGAGTTTGCTGTGAGAAACTGTAGAGAGGTAAGGAGTGATGCAAAATGAAACTGGGGAGTTACAGGGAGCAGAGTGGTGCAGAACATGACAGAAGATGAAACCTCACCAACAGATCCTAGGAGGATTTAGGATATCAAAGCATAGAGAAAAGGTCTCTGACTATTGGAAAATAAGCCTGGAGGCTGATGCATAACTGTGGGCCTGGGAAGCAGCAGAAGGGGTAGTTTGCTCAGAAGTGCTCAAGGACTAAACTTTACACGGGAAATCACCAACTAAGAAAGCATAAGAGGCTGATTGTGTCGTGGAGTTTTCTTCTGGTGTAACATTCCGATGTTAGACAATGTCACTGGAATTCAATGCATGAATGTTTTTTATCCACTGCACCTACTAATGGGTGGTTATGTTCTTTTTATAGTGCTCATTCAGTAACGGAGGCCATCTTTTTGCTGCAGTCAGTGGAAATGTGATTCACATTTATTCCAGCATCACCTTTGAGAATGTTAATAATCTGAAAGGACATAGTGGGAAGGTTAGTAAACAAATCCTATATGACACGACTCATTAAAGTATGAACTGGCTGGTAAGATGCAGTTTGAAGAGGTAAAGTACAATTTTGGATCAGAAGTGGGACCCAAAATTGAAAACAGAAATACAATGCATGAATACAATTGTATTCATGCACTAGATGAAGTCAGTGTATTCATGCACTAGATATAGTCAAAAGTCAGTGTATTCATGCACTAGATATATCTCCCAAGGTTCTGTCCTTAAACTGAAGGTAAATTATTGGCAGTTAGCTGAACCAGGAAAAAATATCCCAGTAATGATAAAAATAGAATGTACTACTCACTATTGAAATGAGCTTTCTCCTGTCGGTGTGTTCATAAAGTAGGTTCTAACTGGGTTGGGTTTTTTTGTGTGTGTGTTTTTTTGGTTTTTGGGGTTTTTTTAATGCTAGTTGAGAATATCTAGGGTTTTTTAAATAAGACTTAGAAATATGATTCCAAAGTTGTCATGGAGTTACCAGTAGAACGAGTCCATGCTGCATGTCTATAACCTACGCTTCAAGCTCCTTGGTATGTTTTCCTTTTGCCAGGTACACGCAGTTAAGTGGAGTGCAGATGATGCTATAGTTGTCTCCTGTGACACACATGGTGCTGTGTATGAGTGGAACTTGTTGACAGGTAAAAGGAAGTCAGAGTGTGTGCTCAAGTCCTGCATCTACAGCAGCATTGACCTGTCTTCTGATGCCAAAATCATCTTTGCTGTTGGATCTGACCAAACTCTCAAAGAAATTTCAGAGTCTTCGGTGAGCTGATAACCACGCTGGGATTTGGATGAGTTCTAGTGCTTTAATTTCCTTATCACCCATTTGGGAAGTAGGAAATCAGTTTTGATAGCTGTGATATTTACTGACACTTTTCTAGTGTTCTTATGTCCTTAACCATGAAACCTGAAATTTTGTTACAGTTTTGTATTTTTATAATTTTACTTGGATTTACCTGGAAATCTTCTAATCCAGCTAACAAACTAACTTGGCAAGATTGTTATCAAATGTTTTGCTGAAGTACAAGTGTATTGCATCTATCCCTCTAAACTACATGTGTTTGGGTTTTTTTTCTTGTCCAGAAAAGTAGTAAATTGTATGTGATAACCATTACATCTTTCAGAAGTGATCAACGTGTGGAGCTTGTCTTGAAATTTTACAATTGCGTATCTATAAAGCTTAATACTAATTACTGTCCAGGGCTTTACTCCTATAGGGATGTAGGTTCTCTTAACTGCATTATTTGCTGCAGGCAGAGATATGACAATTGCTTATGCAATAGGTAATCAAATAGTATTGGGAAACTTAATGTAATGTGAGGGTTTCCTTTGAGTTTGTTGGTTGTTTTATTTTGGTTTTTTTTTTTTTAGATCCAGCATGAAGTGCCTGCTTTTGGTGTTGTTTATACTGCAGTAGCTGTTTCTCATTCCGGGCACATGGTATTTGTTGGTACATCTCTGGGGACCATCCGAGCTATGAAGTACCCATTACCTTTGACGAGGGATTTCAATGAGTATCAGGCCCATGCAGGTGCTGTTACAAAGGTAACAGAGTACTTTCTTTTCCCTGTGATGTCAGCTGCATGTGTCTCCTTTAGCACTGATTCTCCTTCCCATTTCATAGCACAATATGTTAAAACTAAGGTTGAGCCTGCACGTGGAGAATGAATTGTACAGCACTCACAGAACTCCTGCCTCTAGAAACAGGTATCACCGGATAAGCTGCTGTGGGCTAAAAAGTGGCTTGCATACCCCCAGTGGAGAACTTTGATATAGCTCTTTCTGGAAAGAGGAAGATGAAGTGAGGCAGGCTTCAAAACTTCTTATGAGAATGGAAGGAGGAATGAGATAAATGTCTTAAGTAGCTTGCTGCCAGGGTAAAGAGCAAAAGAGATTGCAGTGCTAGTTTGCTAACCTAACCAGAGTGTATTTCTAAAAGGCTAATGAGCACCGTCTGAAAGGAGGGGATGTGGCGAGTAGAGGCTGCAACCACGGAACAACATTTCAGTGCACTTTCTCCAGGAAGCCACGTGTTCTGTCTTGTTGAGACTGTTCATAATTTTGGCATTTTAAGTATCGCTGTCAAATACAGCACCGTTACTTAGAGCTGCAACATTAAGCTATGAACTTCAGTTATTGGAACTCTACTGTCATCTTGCTCCTAAGCTGTGTCAGCTCCCAGGTGCTCTATGCCAGGCCACACAGTCACAGGAGGTCTGGAGGAGGTGACAGCGGTCATTACTAGATAGTTCTCGGTGGGATCATTTGCAGATTCATAAGAAAACATTTAGACATCAATTGGTCAAACAACTTCTCAAAGAAAAAAAGCTATAGACCTTTGGAATTGTCATATAAATTTCCTGCCTGTTCTAAAACTGTCTAGAAGGTCTTTTCTGTTCCAGGTTTTAAAAATTTTTCCTATAGCTTTGAGAGCAGAAGCAGATCCAGTGTCTTCATGTGTTCTTCTCCTCTTTCCCCTCCCCTGTTGTCTGGACCACGGTGGAGCAAGGACATAACCACAGCCCCATAGCGGGGCTATGTTAGTATTTCCACTGGTGACTTTCTGTGGTAAAAATGGTAGGGAGTATGTGGGTGGTGACAAAAAGCTGGTATAAAATCAAACTGCATCTCCATTCTTCCTTGTCTCTACTATTATTTTGTTGTCTCTTCCTTCCAAGATGTCTCTAACAAATGATGACCTATTTCTGCTGACTGCCTCAGAGGATAGCTCTATATTTATCTGGAAAGTGTTTGATAAAGGAGACGGGATACTAAAACGAGAAAAGGAAGTTGAGTATGCTGAGGAAGTGCTGATCATGAGATCAGATATAGAAGAGAAGGTAGGAGGAACAACTTGTGGACATGAACCATAGGATTCCTAGTGTACAACTTATGAATTATGTTTGCATGATGTTTGTGACTGGCTTTTCCTGTATGGCCTTCTATTTAAGAGGGCTTGCATGGCTTTTGTCGTAAAAAGAGGTTACAAGTAGCTGCAGCTGCTTGTTAATATGCAAACTGCATTGTATGGACAGCGAGCGTGGAGGAAGTTTAGACTTTTCTCTAACACTTTCCCCAATCTCTTGAAAGCAGTTTTAATGGAGCAGAGAAGTCATAAGTTGCATTTCTAAACCATCTTGTAAGACAGCAAAGGAGCCTTATTTCTGGAACTTCTTGGTCTGCCTGAAAATTCCCTGCAAAGGCTGTCTTTCATAAACATGTGCATGCAAATAAAACACCCTTAACAAGCTCTTGCTGATGGGAAATAATCTCTCTGTTAAAAGAATCTTCTCATCCATGTCCTAACAGAATCAGGCAATGCTAGACCTGGAGATTCGTATGAAGGAGCTACAGATGGAGAATGATTACCAGCTACGTCTCAAGGACATGTACTTCAATGAAAAAATAAAGGAATTGGAAGAGAATTTCACTCAGGAAATAGGCTCCCTTAAAACCAAACACCAGGTATGATTCATATTGCAAAATCAAATACCAACAAATCTTTCACTGAAAAGCTGAGTTCAAGCTTGCATTATGTATGTATGAAAGCCATAAAGCATCTGAAAAATGAAGCATTCCTTTCCCATAAAGATGTTCCTGATATTTGTAAAGCACGAAGATACTTCTGAGTCAAGTATCTTTTAAGTACAAGGGGATGCAAGAGTTGTCCAAGGTAGCTTATAAGTATCTTCACATAGAAACAATTCCAGCAATAAATGCTGCCTGAGGCCAGTGACCACTAAGCCTTGAATAGAAACGGGAACATACCTTCAAATCTCCATCACATATAAGGTTGCAGCAGCTGCAGGATCCAACAATTATTCTTCTTTGCTGCCTCCTTTATGCCCCGGCCACTTAGCTTTTTTAAGCACGTCTGCTGAGGTGTCTTGCATCCTTTTTGAAAATAGAAGTAAAATATCTTCCCTGGATTTTTTGTGTTACATGTTTATTGATTTCTCCGTGGTGAAGCAGGACTTCCCTGAAAGGCAAAAGCCACAATAGTTCTTCCCAGTGTCTTATTTATCTGTGTCTGTTAATTCTATTCTGCCCATCTGTCCAGTGCACACACTATATTTCTGACCTGTAATTTCCTATGTTTCTGGACCCTTTTTAGAGTTAGAAGGCAAGTGATCCAGTAGCAATTTCTCTGGCAGTAGAATAGCTCAAAGTGACAGATTACACATCACAAGATTCAATTCTGTCAATGTTATGTTGTTTTTGAGCTTTTGGATGGACATTAATTATCCTGTCCTGGTGAGTTGTTTACTGATTATATTGTTGGGTTGTACACAGTCCTTTCAAGCAGCATTTCACATAAAGGATTCCACATCAAGAAGGATTCCTGTATAAAAGCTCACAGAGTTACTTACTAGCTTTATTATGTTATGCTTTTGGCATTTTCAAGTGCTCCTTTTGTACCTTTCCTGGTTTTTGGCCACACAAATGTTCTGGCAGGTTTCTGATTTTTATTTTTCTGAAGAAGTTTAATAATTCAGTGTCAAGTTTTCTTCATGTAGTTCCTCAGGCTCTTTGGCTTTTCTCATTGTGGTTTTTCCATTTAAGTAACCTGAGTTTTACCCTTCTTATTTTTCCTCATTTTTGTACAGCTTGACCTTTTACAAGAAAGCCACTTCACTTCTTACAGATTCCTCTGCCTGTGTTTTATTGTTCTGGTTTTCTTCTGCAGTTCTTCAGGTCTTTTCATACACAGCACTTGGCTGTAGAGTTATAATAATCTCAGCTGCACTGAAATGTGTTTAGGCTTGTTGATTATAGGCTTGCAAGAAAATGCCTTTGAAGGTGAATAAAAGTCTTCTAGGCAGGCAAGTTGTACCTCCTGTCCGAGTACCAGGACGTGTTAAGATTAAACTGAATGACAGACTGTGACAGGCTTGGGGCTAACCTTTCTAGCTGTTGTGTCCAGCAGGCAATGGAGTATTTCTGCTTATGCAAGACCCATAGAGTTGCTATGAGAAGAAAGTGAGAAAAATGTACCTACGGTACAATTCCCAACTTTTCTGAGAGATTTCTCACCCATTTTCTTGTGCCAGTTTTTTGTGCTCTTTTAGAAGATTAAGTCATTTGTAGTGGTAGTGGGACATTCCAAGCACAATGGCATTCCAAACTCGCTTAGGTTTATGTCATTTTACGCAAATGTCAGTGTTTTAGGACCTTGAGGTTGCTTCAAGTGAGACAGGAAGCGGCTTGAACTTTAGTATCTGGATAACAATTTGTGGAACTGACAAGCAGACACACATAAAGAAGTGGGGGCTTTTGTAGCTCACAAACTTTTCTTGTTAGATTAGGATTACACAGTATTATATGAACTACATTTGCTACTTTTCTCTAGCTCGCCATAGTTTTGTAACTTGCTATAACAAACTAACCTCTGGGGAAACTTGGTTTAGTGACACTGAATTCAGTGCGTCTGAATTTTCTTGAGAGACTTCAATCATAAATCCTGATGTATATGTGTTCCCCACCATGGGCAAGAGCACAGACAATTTGGTCACTGCTTTGCCTATTTCAAATGAAAATGTTTTGTTCTGTTTTGGTTTTCCCCACAGATTTTACAGACAGAGAAAGAAAATCAGGAGTTACAGCACCAGTTTCAACTGTCTGAGCTGATGAATAAACAGGCCAAGGAGGTCCAACAGCTAGGTTAGACTACAGCAAGTGTTTGCAACTAGAATCTGGAGACAGTGCATTAGATTAATGAGAAGTAATGTGACAGGGAAGGATTACTAGAGTACAAATATGCATGTATGTCATACAGGTCTTGCAGACCAAATGCTTCTCTGAACTGCACCACGCACATGATGATGAACAGAACGCACACATGGGCACTGTAATTTAGGTGTTTGGGTTTTGAGATGAGTAATTTCTTCATTTATCTGATCTCTCACTATGCAAGTCATACAGTTCATCAAGGAGGCAAATGTACAATGCACACAACATGGAAATACCCAGACCCCAGATTTTTAAACAAGATAGAACAGAAATACTGCAAATTAGTACCAAAAAGCAAGCTCACTCATAAATAAGTCCATTGTCTACTCACAGTATGTAACAGTTGTGCTTACACAGCTCTGTCATAGTTGTCATTTCACAAGAATGCCTAAATTATTACTGCTATTAATTGGTTGTAATGTCAGAGGAGGAGATTTTGCTGTATGTTTTAGACCTGGAACAGAACAACATTCTGTCCTGATGCAGCAAGGAGGGATATAGCAGAATATTCAGAGACGCAACTGAGAAAGGTGAATGGCAGCTTTGGAACAGGCATTATTAATGTAGTAATAAGTAAAAGAAAGAGCAGGAATCTCAAGAGATATTATTCTGATAAAATTTTATATGGCCACAGAGTCTAAAACCCCTATAAATCTGATGAAGAAAGTGATGAAGCGCCTCTAGTGTAACTTACTGCAACCAGCTGCCAAAAAGACAGTAGAGAGTAAGACACAGATGACTGCAGAATAGGGTACACCTCTCTTCTATTAAT
Source organism: Ceryle rudis (assembly GCA_033439905.1). Taxonomy (NCBI): domain Eukaryota; kingdom Metazoa; phylum Chordata; class Aves; order Coraciiformes; family Cerylidae; genus Ceryle; species Ceryle rudis. Next base: position 12,534 of record JAAGNO010002598.1, read on the forward strand.
GTTATCCATTCCGTGTTTCCTGTTACCAGAGTCTGACAGTAATCAGAAACTCTTAATGGAAAGTGAGAAATACCAGGAGTTGCAAGTGAAATCCCAGAGAATTCAGGAGGAATACGAAAGACAATTGCACAATTTGGAGGAAAGCAAAAGCAGGGCTGTGAAGGAGATAACAGAATATTATGAGGAAAAACTTAATGAGAAATCTGTTCTGCTGGAAGAGGTAGGAAACTTGATTTACAGAGTGAATTATTGACTACGTTTATCTCCAAGTGTGATAAAATGTTCCCTAGGACAGGAGAGGTTGGCTCTCTCCATGCAATCTGTGTGTAACCTTGGGGAAATACATTGACAGCTAGAATAATAATGAGGAAAACTCAGCTGAGTTAACAGCTTTTCTGGGCTTCAAACCATGAGTGAGTAACCTGCTAAGGTTAATATCCTTGGGCATTCTCAGCATCACCTCTCTTTCTCCTAGATCCAAGAACTCCTGTTTATTGATGTGATTTAGATGATACATTTGCTGTAATTGAAGAAGGAAATATTCAATCACCTTGTTGTAGTGAAGAGAACATTTCTAAAATGGTGAATTTCATTCCCAAGTCCCTGAGGTTCCTGCCTGCATCATCTGGGGAACAAAGAGAAATACCTTGAATACTTCAAAAACTCCTGCATATTGAGGCCAAAGACTTGGCTTGACAAAGGGCAGCCAGATAACTGATACTTCTATATCTAAAGTCAATAAATTCTGTCAACAATACTGTTTGCAGGCCTATGTTGCAACAGCAATTTGGAAAGAAGTGAGAAGAGAGGCATACAGACACTGATGCAAACCTGAGAGGTTCTTGGTCCTAATGCATGAAAACCAGCAATTTTAAAATCTCTTCTCAAGTGTTACTCATGTTTGTGCTTTCTGCAGCCAGAACGGGTTTGCTGATGTTAATGTGGGCCAGGTTCCTAACTTGAAGCATCCAGGCCTTAAGAAGGATATTTTTGTAAGAATTTTTTTTAGCTTTTAAAGTTACTTTAATACATTAAGAACTTGTTACCTTAAATAACATTGATGCAATAGAAGAGTCCCTTAAAGCTAGATCCTCCCAGGAGAAACACTGTTACAAATAAAGAATCCTCCCCTTCTTTAGTGGTCTCTTACTGTCTTCTCTAATGTTTGCTTTCCTTGACTGCAGGCAGAGAAGGATATGAGGCAGCAGCTCCAAGCACATGAAGAAATTATGAAACAAACTGAAGAAGACGAAGACCAAGAAATCCTGGAAATCAAAATAAAGTATGAGAAATGGCTCTTGGAAGAAAGGAAATCAAACCAGCAACTGAGAGGAGAAATAGGAGTCGTGAATAAAAGGGTATCTCTTATTTTGTGATAGGATCAGACCTGCACTTTGAGGCCTATAGCCAAGGATTGAGTGTGATTAATGGCACGTCAATGTAGTCTGTTAATTTAGTCTGTAAATATGTGGCATTTTGTACGAGAACAGTAGCCCCTTCTTACATCAGTTTGAATGTTCTAGAATATTTGGGCAGAAGAAGCTGTGTGCTGATTGCATTCCTGATATGATTAGTGAGAGATGGTGGAGGAATTGGTTTTTTTATTAATACACTTTCTTTTATCTTACATGATTTCAAATTATAAATAATAACATTGTTCATCCTGTGATGGGAAAGAATTTTTTTTTTTTTTTCATTTTTCTAATACATATTGCATTGCTTTGTTAGAAAAATACTTCTACTGCTTCATTCAGTGCAATAAACACTTTGTGTTTTCTATGCATCATCATGTCTCATTTGTTTTACTCGGATTTTTAAGGAGGCATAAAGCCTTTTAGCCCTTTTACTGTCTGGCTCTTAAATTTGCCTAAGGGTGTTAGAGGTACATGTTTTCTCTTCAGTTTCTTCAGTATCTGCCTGGAGACAAAGAAGTTCTCTTCCTTCATACCTTCTATTATTATACTGTCTTCAATTCTGTTGTCTTTTAGACAGCAGGATTTGTTGCACGGGTCCTCACAGTTTGACCAGCACTGTTCCTTGGTTCTGACTTTCTTGGCTTCACAGATCTTAGTGCTGAGGTGGGGATTTTGAGGGTACCCAAGAGCTATGAACTAGGCACCCTTCCAGTCTACTCCTGACATCTTTAGAGAGGAGTAACAAGTGATCACCTTAAAATAATTTTCCATGGCTTGAGTATTATTTGAAGCTGATGCCTGAGTATAATATTCATACCCTTCTTGCTTCTGGATGCAAATTCCTTGATTCCCTGTGGTGCAGTGAGTATTCTGTCAGCATACACAGAAAATGCAAAAATGGATATTCAGCTCCCTTTTGAGTTGCAGGTATTGAAGTGATGTAATGCTCCTTCATTGTGCACTAGTTAGCTATCCTTCATCCCACACTGTCTACAAGGTATCTTACAGAGTAGGATAGATGAGTTACGCACAGCTTTTGGAGACTGTTAAGTTCTTGCTTGTTTGCCTCTCTAGTTGAACAGCCTGCAAAAGGAGCTCAAGGAGAGAAACAGGGACACTGAGGAAATGGAACTAGAACAGCAGAAGCTGCAAGGCATCATTAAGTCACTGGAAAAGGACATCTTGGCACTGAAGACAGAGATTCAAGAGAGAGCCGACACTATCCAAGACAAGGTGAGAAACTGGACAATTGGCTGAAATCAAAGTCACCCTCCCTTAATTTAATACAGATGTCAATTTTAATAGTATTGTGTTGTGATAATATCATGACTGGAGACTCAGTTTAAACTTAAAGAATTTGTGATCTTTAGTTTAGGATTTTAGTTTTGAGTTGACATTCTAAGCTTTTCCTGGGGAGCTCTGAGTTTCTCATCCCCCAGTCTGGGATCCGTAGAGACTCTCTGCATTCCCTCCTCCCTTTCTTCCCACCCAGTCTGTGCAGACGTGCAACTGAAGTTCTGTCTTCTGCTAGATCTGTGGCTGCTGGTTCTGCCTCTACCCTATTTTTGCCTTGTCCTAGGGATCTGTCTGAGAGAGCTGTGTCTGATTCAACTCTCTGTATCTATTTCTCCCAGGAGAAGCATATATATGACCTAAAAAAGAAAAATCAGGAACTGGAAAAGTTCAAGTTTATACTGGATTACAGAACACAGGAATTTAAGAAGCAAATAGAGTCACGTGAAAATGATATTAAAACAATGAAGGAGCAGATCCATGAGGTGAGTAACAGTCTCATTCGGCCTCTGCTACTGAGCCCTTTGTCTGAATACAAAGATGACTTGACACGTCCCATGGAAGACTCCACCCTGTTTGTACCTTGACTTCCTTCTGGGATACACAGCACTGATTCAATATCTTTACAGTTAATAAAAATACATATGTACAATACCTGCCATTTAATTTTCTACCACATGCTACCAGTGATTGACACAGCTGTTTAAGCTACTGTTTCAGTATTTAATTCTAGACTCTGATAACATCTGTTTTGCTTAAAAATAGATCTTGTCCTTATATGGATGCCCTCCACATGGCCTGTAGAATTTGCAAGACACTGTCTTTACTGATCTAGTGGAAGAGAGAGTGAACTTCTCTCAGGAAAGTTGCAGATCTATGCAAACATAACTGTTTAGGGGTTAGGTATGTGGACAGATTACTGTTGATTGGCTGATCTGTGGAAAATTTCCAGGTATTCATACTTAGCTTGTAGCAAATTCATTGAGGAAACTTATTTGTGAAAGAAATTTACTGTGATCTCTCCACAGATCAGCCAAGTTAGGACTACGGTGACATAGCTAATCAGTGATCTCTTAGTTTTCCTAAGTCTGTTTATTCAGAGCAAAAGCCTTTTAAATAAAGTCCTAATGGACAATTGGTATGTACATCACACTAGCATGATGAAATCCTTGTTCTTTCTTCCGGTCACCGTCACTGTAGTACTCTTATTGCTCTTTTTCCCCATGTTCTACATATGTACCCACAACTTTTCAGTGCATTTGTTTCTTTTCGGTATCAGGTTCTTCTTATTGTTGCACTTACTCTCTCCATTACGGACTGTTAATTTCCATCACACCCATTTTTATTCAGATGGAACAGTTTACCTCAAGGAAATGTAGGGACGTCACATCACTTAAATACCTGTATCTGTAAAGGGAGTTTGCTATCCATTTGTGTGGTTATTCTGGCAGGGGGCAGTCTTGTTCCAAAAGGGACTTTATTCCGTGTTGTAATTCAGCCTGAAGGGGATCTACTCCCTCAAGCCTGTTTCCAGACTGTTTTTCCTGTTATGAGTTGTTTTTTTCATGTCTCTTTTTAGTCCTGATTTCCTCCTGCTTCCTTTCAGATGGAGGGGGAGCTGGAGCGATTCCACAAGGAGAGCACACAGCTGAAGCTGAACCTCACACAACTGCAACAGAAACTGAAGGCAACCAATTTCCAGATGCACAGAGAGAGGGAGAAGGTATGGGGTACAACCGCTGTGCGGGTCCTATGTAATGAAGTTTGTGGGGACAGGACACTGCAGAAGCATTAATCGGAGCAAACAGATACTTCAGGGGTACTGTGTCCAAGGAGCAGGAGACTCATCAGTGGGGATGAAGACTGAAAACTTCCAAGCCTGCAAACAGTTAGAGAGTTGATATTAAAAAAAAATGCTTCTGTTTATGTGTCAGTTTGTTTAAACAAGACATGTTCTCCTGGGTTTAGCAGAGCACTGAGGCAAATGCTCAGCTGACTACCCTTTCCTGCCCAAGCTTGAAGTCGGGGAACACTTGGCCTAAACAGGCGTGCTGCCACCTACAACAATATGTAGGCATTACTAGGATGACATGAAGAGTGGACTTAGTAATGGAGGAGACAAGGACCCCTTGTGTTTGACAGACACAAGGGAGAAAAAGGGACTACCAGTGCAGGTGGAGGAGCTTAGCAGGCAGTGCAGGGCTGAAGAAACATGTAGAGGGGCCTGGTAGATACCAAGTGAAACTGAGAAGGCAATCTTGATGTGAAATCATCAAGTTATGCACATGTCTGATCTGTGTTTTGTCCCTTGCCTTCTCTCATTAACTGTTTGCATGTTGTTTCTACGTAAGAATGTAGTTTTTTGGGGAAAGGACGGTGAGGGATAGCATCCATAGTAAGCCACTGGTTTTCAAATGAGACTTTCTGGAAGATTGCTTATGATAGTGTGTTCTGATGAGTCAAATAAGAATGTGCTTACATCATTCTTTCAGAAGCAAAATATGGAAACTCTCATCAAACGTTTTAAAACAGATCTTCATAATTGTGTGGGCTTCATTCAGGATTCAAAAAAAATGAAGGCTGAGATCCGTGAGCTCTACACCAAGTATGTGCAGCAATCAGACTTGGTGAGTCAGGGCCTTTGCATTCTCCTTGTGGATGAATTTCTTTGGTAGTGTAATTACTGAGGCAACATGCTGTGCCCCTCAGGTGGAGACTGAAGCAGTAGACAAAAGTTTGCAGCAGGAGTATATGAGACAGCGAGAGTATCTTGAGAAGAATTTGGCAGCTTTAAAAAAGAAGGTGGTGAAGGATCAGGAAATCCACCAAGCTGCTTACAGGCGCATCCTGCAGGTAATAAGCCTTTCCCCTGTGGTATGGAGAGGGAAGAAGGAAGCAGCTGCACAGAAGAGACTTTAGTATCATTACCATTATGGTTTTGTAGGATTTTAAAACAGTTTTGGTTTGCTTCTGTGCCATAAATCCCTAAGTTTTTGAAGTGCTTTCATTCAAGAATAATTTTCTTTGAGATACTAAAGTTCTATAATTTTCTGGACAAAAAGAGCAAGACCTCTGAAGTCAGAAATTGCTGCTGTTTTGTGAGTACTTTCATCCCCCACTCCCTAATGTAAAAGAAAATAGGGAATCCCTGCTGCCTGGATATTTTTTAAGCAGTTAATGTACTTATGTTTTATTTCAAACAGCATTTATAATTGCCATCATAGTCAATTTGCACCTGAGTGCCAAGCTGTACTTGCTGTGTGTCAGTGTTTAAGAAGTCATTTTGGAGGAAGAAAAGGGAAGAAAAAAAAAGTATATACTATCTTTGGCCACATAGTCACATAGCTACTGGTTGGAGTTCAGAAGGACTTTCTGCTTTTCACACCCAGGTTTTTCAAGGAAGTTAAGAAACACATGATGAATATGTCTATTCGTTCCAAGACCTCTTGGTCAGAAGCCTTGTTGCCTACAAAGCAGGGTAAACTTGTGACTGTGGGGGCAAGTTGTTTTCATCTGGAGTGAGAGGACCTAAAGCCCCTTAGCAAACATCCTAGGAGGACAGCTCTTTTACAGTCTCTTCTTACCATGGTCTTGTTCTGCTCAGTCAGCATTTCCTTTTCCCCTCACTAGCCCTGTTCTTCATTGTTACTTTATTATTCTTCCTCGGGATCATTAGACCTCAGTCTCCTCCTAAGTCATGTTGTTTGCTATTTATTCATAGGGCTTCCTCAGGCTTAGGCAGCAGTTATCTTCTTCCCTGGCCCTGTTTTAATTTTTTTTACTCCCTCTGTGAGTTAGATGTTTCCTTTGGCACAAAAGGCTTCAGAAAATAACCTGAAAAACTTCCTTGCTGGAATAGGGTGACAGATGGTGCTCATAATGATAATACTTAATGTCTTGGATCAGTAAGCCTAACATGAAAAGATGATTAAAACTGAATTAATAAAACATCTGGAAGATGAAGATATCAAAGGTTCTAACCAGCCTGGTTTCTTGAAAGAAAAAGCCATTCTCTGAATTCTAGTAGATTAATGAGACTTTACATCCAGGAGGAATTATCACGGTCTTCCAGTCCTTCACAGAGGCCTTTTAAGAGTAGTTTAGACAAACTTCTGTCAGGACTTGCTTTGAAAAAGTAAATGACATCTTGACAGCCTTCTAGCTCTGTGTTTCTATTATTCCTCAGTTGTGCTTACATTTCCAGAACTGTAGATTCCTCTTTGAGTGATTATTCATAGGTACATTCCACTAGTAGCTGCTGCAACAGATGATTAGAACTGCCAAGATAATTTTAATTACTCATACTAATTGGCAAGTTGCTTGTTGTTAGACTATTAGATTTCCCCCCAGCCTTCTGTATTTGTAATGGCTTCTTTGGCACTTGGACACATGGGAACAGACACACTGAGTAATCTTGAAGTGATGCTGCTTGAACTGAAGCATGTATAGGGTGGTCTTTTCTATACGTCCTACCTGTCTCTGTCAGTCAGCACTGTAGGGACTTCCTAGGCTGTAGATTGCATCCATACATCATATGCAGTTGCACCTGATGGCTTCATCCTCCATGAGTTTGATCAATCCATTTTCTGAAAGAATTGGTACTTTCCCAGAACATCCCCTGACAGTGAGTTTTACCATGAACATCTATTTCAGCTTTTCAGAAATTTCAGAAATTGTTGCTATCCTTGGTTCAAATATGATGTCAGCTGTTTAACACTTGCACTAGCTGTCGATGTGGTAAGGTATTTCACCGTCTTTGTAAGAGGCAAATACACAATTCCACTTCTCCTGAACTCAGAAAAGGAATATATAGTTAATGGTGCTCCTGTTTCTGAATCGTGAATGGCGGTTTTATCACCCTTCATTAGTATAAGCCTGTACTGTTTTTGCTGGAGTCCTTCAATCTGTTGCCACAATGGGTAAAACACATTCACTTGTACTTTCACAACTCCTTCAGCAAGATGCTTTGTGGTAGGCTATTAAAAAATCAGAGGATTGACCTTTTATGGGTTGAAAACTGACTAAAAAAAAAAGAACAGAAGATGAATACATGGCTCACTTTTCCTCATAACAGCATGTTAGCAGTAGGTATCTCAAGTCTCCATGAGCTTTATGTATTGCTTAATAATTTGGAAGGGGTGTTGGAAAGTGATGTCTGTCAGAAGTAATGAAGAGGGCTTTGAAGAACTGCAAGGAGATACAGATAACTTAAGTGAACAGACACACAGAGTGGCAAATGAAAAGCAAAATAATACACCCTGGAGGAAGACATGGGAATTCTTCACATTAATGCTGAATTAATTTGATCAGTCTAGGAAGGGACCCGAGCTTGCCTGTGGAGTTGGCAAGGAAGATGATACCTTGGAGTGCAGCTGCAGTCAGAAAACTGTATAAAAACAAGTATTAACTTACTGAGCTAATGTAGTTTGAGTACTGACGTGTTTAGTGTCAAATCTACTGTGGCCTTATCTGAAATGCTGTACTGTAGGGATTGCCCTGCGTCTTCTGCTTGTAGTCCTGATTGTACACTGTCCGGTGTCCTCCTCAATGATATGAAGATACATATTGCTGAGCCAGATAGTACCTGGGTTTTTCCTCATAGGGTGTATTGCTTTTGCAGGAAAATATGAGTCTGATTAAGGAAATTAATGACTTGCGACAAGAATTGAAGATGGCCCACACCCGGGTGCATGATCTCCAGTCAGCGCTAAGATTAACCGAGAAAAAACAAGCAATTCAAGACACAGGTGAATAGTGCTTCTTACATGTTTTCTATATTGTCAGTACTCATTCCAGAAGCCCTTTTTGTCCTTGGTGAACAATTCTGTTATTGTCTCCATCTCATTACAGCTTGTCCGCCTGGTGGTACCTGTTAGATTTTAATGCTAGTTGCAGAAGCTGATAAATACTGCTTATTTAGCAGTATTTAGCATTTAGCTCTACTCCTTCAGCCCTGAAACCTTTCCTTGTTCATGCCAAAGAATTCTGCAAGCTGGACCTTTGTTACTCTGGCCTATCCTCTCTGATTTTATCTTCTAGCTCCTTCCGGTGAACCGCTGTCCAGCCCAGCTGTCCTAAGGTTGAATGCAGAAAAGGAAAGTGAGAACATCATAGAAATGCAGCAGCTAGAAATTCAATACCTGCGAGGCCAAATGCAGGAGAAGGGCAAGTCCTCGCAGTTCAGCCTCTCATAGTCAGAAATCTTCCTAAGCTGAATCTGGAAAGAAGCCACAGGATGCAGTGACAGTGACCCGGTCCAAGAGTGACTTACTTTATTATATTCTCCTGGCAAGATCAGAAATGCAACAGCATGGGTTAGACTTCTGTGAGCCTATCTTCTTCCACTAGAAGCATTTGTGCAGCACTCACTGCTCTGAACCCAAGGCAGCGACCTTCACCCCCTTCTGCTTTCCTGGAACCTGCCTTTTCCATGAGGCCCAGGAGCCAAGAGAAAAAAAATAAATGTGCTAGTGCAAGACTAATCTTCGTGACTTCAGTTCAGTGCTTTGTCTTTGAACGCAGAATTAAGTTTCTCAAGTTTTAATTGTTTCATTTTGCAGCTTTAGCCTGTAGGAAGCATAGGTTTCACAGGAACACAAGTAAGACATTGGGATGGGATTGATCTGTTAATGTGCTAGCTTAACAACCATTCTTCCCCTCCCCCTCCCCATATAATCATCTTGACACTTCCTGTGCAGAAAGAGGATGTAATTAATGTAATTAGCAAGTATTTTAGAAACTAGCTCTCTCTTAAATTTTCAGAACACACCCATTTTAATTTGCTAGACTCCCGTGTGGTATAATTTTCCCCCTCTTTGTCAGAATAAATTGAGTGGTGGAAGCCACTGCTTTAATAGATGTGGTTTAGAGAAATGGAATCAAACCTTCTGAAAATGAAGAACCTTGTCCTAATAAGAAGCAGCATACACAGATGAAGAATGATCTCTAAGTGGTGATTAATGTGCTTAAAAGTATGCCCCTGTGGCACCCTCGCTAGAAAGATTTTAAAGGTAATGCAAAACCTGTCGGATGTAGCCTAGCTAGGCAGCTGGAGAACTAGGGTCAAGGTTTTGACCTTGATCTTAGTGGCTAAGAGGCAGCTAAAACACTGTAAGGGACAACAGTAAAAGTCAGGCACAGCAGAGTGTTACAGTTGAGGTTTAGCAGAGACCTTCTCGAAGCAAAATAATGTACAATCCCTTTTTAATACTGGGAAAACTCCACCAAGGTCAGTCTCCCACACATGCTGTAGAAATGTTTTCAGAATTAAGTTGTAACTGGATTATGGTTTTGTATGCTAATGGTCTGAATTCTCTCAGGGTGCAAAGCCTTTTCACTTTCATCCTCTCTTGGTCTGCATTGTCTGTTTCTCCTCATGGTACCTCTCTAAAGGAGTCAGTAAGCATCTTACACTCTTACAAAGTTACAGTCCACTTTTTAAAGTGAATATTTGGCTATCTTTAAAGCTGAATAAGGTTTCCCCTTGGATGATGTGTTTGTTAACTGGCCCAACTAAAGGACAAGGTTTTTCTGGGTAGCAGCAAGCTCATGGTTCAAGGGTGTTTGTATAGAGAAATCCACCAGACCCCATGTGTTGGTTTAGGTTTAGGGCAACAACCACTGGCCAGATGTATTTCACAAGTTTCAAAAGCTCTGTCAGATTTTACTCAGACAAATGCCTGAAACTGTAACACTAATTGGTGTCTATTGTATTAGCATATCCTAAGTCTCCCTTCTCATAGCCTGCTAAAAAACTAGCATGCAAAATAATAACTGAGCCTCCCCTTCCATTAGTCAGGCAAGAGCTGTTGTTGAGCCCTGTTCTCTTCTTCTTATGTGTCCCAGGAGATTTTCCAGCCGCACAGACCCCCTGTAGTGATCCCTTCTGCTGTCATTAAGCCTGGCCACAAAGGAGGGGGCATGCACTCCATCTGGGAGTCCCATTCCTGTGCTGACCTCAACATCCCTGCTACTCCCTTTTTTTTTCTTCTTCCTCTCTCGAATGAGTCCTTTTCTGTTTTCTTAACTCCTCTAAGAATGGTCACCCTTTTCTTTCAGCTGGATTACAAGGAAATCAGCTCTTCTGCATCATTGCAGGCTCTGCTGATGCTGGGAGAAGGATACTGTGGCTGCCTGGTGATGGGGAGATGTCACCACAATGACATCTTGCCTGACTTAAATGCCTGCCTGGAGAAATACCATGCAAAGATCCAGTCCTGCTCTGACGGCCATCTGGCTGTAGCCTATACAGTGGCTCAGGAGCTATTTTATTTAATGCCACATAATACCAAATACTTGCTGCATGTGTCAAAAGGTCTACAGCGCTGCCAACCTGGCTGCAGGCTTCCTCTCACCTGCTGCCTGGGAGCTGCTCCCTGGCTCTGGCACCTGAGAGGAAATGAGCCACCTTCCAGGATCGGTGCCTGGCCAGATCCTGCCTGGGGAGGGAGGAGGCAGGGAGGAAGGGAGGGGTAGAGCCTGCTCACCGGCGCAGCTCTGGAGCCTCTCCAAGGCTAGCAGCAGGTTTACTGAGACGCCACCCAGCTGGGGAATGCACCTGCCCAGGCGAGAGGTGAGGGCTCGCCGCCCGCCGCCCCTGCTGCCCACACCACTCTGGGAAGGGGAGCCAGCAGCAGCACCTGCTTCTTGGCAGGAGATTGCTGAAGGAAGGGAAGAGGTTGCCCCTGTGAGCTCCCTCGTTAGCTTGGTCTGGTGGAAGGAAAGCCAGGAAGAGGCATTGCTGGTGGCCGGGAGCAGAGACAGCCAGGAAGAGCCATTGCTGGTGGCCGGGAGCAGGAGACAGCCAGGAAGAGCCATTGCTGGTGGCCAGGAGCAGGGGACAGCCAGGAAGAGCCATTGCTGGTGGCCAGGAGCAGGAGACAGCCAGGAAGAGGCATTGCTGCTGGTCAGGAGCAGGAGACAGCCAGGAAGAGCCATTGCTGGTGGCCAGGAGCAGGAGACAGCCAGGAAGAGGCATTGCTGCTGGTCAGGAACAGGCAACAGTGCAGGGCTGTTGGGTGTCAGCAGCGTCTGCGGCAGGTGAGTGAGCCCTCCTCCCCGGGACCTGTGCAGAAGGGCCATACTTCACCAGCAGCTGCTGGCAGGTCTGTGGGCTGTTTCAGACATACTTCTTAAGAGGTCCTGCCTCTTGCCTCCACATCATTTCTTCCTTATTCCATTATGTTTCCTCTTGACATGTAAGTTCTTCAAGTGTCCCAGGCCTCCCTTGGCAGAGGTGCATCAGGACAGGCTCCCTGGGGTCGGGGTGATGGATGCCTATTGCACATACAGAGAAGAAGTGGAACAGGAATCTTTATAATGGAGCATGCAGAAGCTATCCAGATTTCTGTAAAAAGCAGCTGCACACTCACCCTGTCACAACGGGCCCTCCATCGTCCTTACCCACAGAGCCCCTAAGCTTGGTGAAAGCAAGGGATGGTCCACCATCACCCTGGGCCTCTTCAAGGCTTCCCAAGTGATGTCTGGTGCCAGGAGCACTGGTGGAGCAGGTGCTCACTTCTGGGAAAGCATTATCCCTCTGCAGGGTAGACAGGGTTCCCCCAGACGTGCAGACTAGACAGCATAGGTTTGCCTGGATTTTGAGCAGCGGACCATTTCAGTTGGAAGGCACCTACAACACTTTAGGGCTGGCCAAGTTAAAACACATTATTAAGGGCATTGTCCAAATGCCTCTTCAACATTGACAGGCTTGGGACATCAACCACCTTTCTAGGAAGCCTGTTTTACCACCCTCTTGATAAAGAAATGCTTCCTAAAGCATTGGAAGTTGGAAAAGCTACATGAATGAATGTGAAAATATTTATGCCTGTTCTGGACTAGAGGCTCCTACAAGGCACACAGTGGTGACAAGTCCATCCCAAAGAGGCTATAGTCAGGCCTGGCCAAGAAGGAAATAAGCTGTGATGGACTGGAGAAGCAGGGAAAGGAGATGGCTTGTATCTGCTTGAGATTGTGAGGCTCTGTTGGCTCTCATCTAGATTAGTCATGCAACTAATTTTATGTACTGTTATTTTTACAGCAAATCTTGACAGACTCTCCCAGTCTCCATGATGCTCACAAAGTCCACATAGCTGGATAAAACCTTTTTGAGGCTGGAAGTGCTGTAGGAGTCTATCCCCTCCCCAGGCTTCTCCTCCTGAACGCTGTGGGTAAGCAATGTCTTATGGTGTACCCTGGGTTTGGGGAGAGGGGGAAAGTGAGTAGTATTTTAGCAGCTGAGTGGTATGTGGCTCTGAAATTAAAGTGTTAATTAACACACAGTCCATGGCCTGTCTGTCACATATCAGACAGTCAGACATAAAATGTCTATAAGTAAATAAATAACCGCATATATGGTTCCCAGGTGGTCAGCAGACATGCATTTCTCACATCTGCAGCCAGGAATGGCCAGAAACCAGTTGATGATGACCCTCAATTCCCAGTTAAATGTTGTCAGAGTGGGAAAAAACAAAACAAAACAATGAAAAAGGAAAAACATGAACATTTTTCTTTTCCTGCATTCCCAGTGCTTTCCTGTTCTTCCTCCCCAGCTGGCAGCCAGCAGGGGCGAAGGACAGCCTGTCAATTTTTTCCTGAAATGTGACCTTCAGTCAGAAAGCATCATGTGGCTGGGCTGGTCCTCTCCTTTTTGTCTTGTGTACAGAGATGGGAGCACGGCAGGCACTGGGTTTGGTAGCAAGCAAATGGTAGAGATTAGTGAACTGGGATACATATTCTCAAACTGCTTGATTTGATGGGCTAACTGGCTTGAGCTCCCCAAGGGTCTGTGTTATGGTCTGTCTCATACTGGTGAGACCCAAAGAAGAGCTACAGAAAAGGGCTACAGAGGCTGTTCTCCCTCATCACAGAGCACGGGTCTGATCTGCAGCCCTTCCTCCTCTCTCTTGATCTGACCTGAGCAAACTGTTCAACTGCATAGTACCAAGAAAACAGATCAGCAAAGATGCTTTGAGATCTGGTTTCATCCCTTCTCCAAGGAGTGGTGGGTGACGGCCCAGGATAGGGCTGCTTCAGAACATATAAAGACAGTCATATTTTTCTTAAGAGGATGAGAGTCAATGCAGCCGTGCTGAGGACTGGGAAACTGTAGTTAGACTTAAGGAACAATTTAGTCATGGTGAGGATGGCTAAACACTGGAACGATCCCAGAGGGGCTGTGGATCTTCCATCCGTAGCAGTATCCAGCACCCGACTGTCTGGGGCCCTGAGGTACTCAGTCTGATGTTGAGGTTAACTCTGCTTTAAGCAGGTGGATGGACCGGGTGACTTTGCAAGGTCCCATCCCACCTGAATTATTCTGTGATTCTAAAAGTACAATTACTATTATTATCAGCACAAACCCTTGCAGTCCAGAGAAACCCAAGCAAGTGTGGAAGCTTACAGAGCAAATGATTATATTCCTAGAACACTTTCAAACAGACACAAGGAGACACGGAGGCACAGTTCAGTGAAGCCTTTGCCTCTCCAAGTGATTTGTTTGAGAGAGGTTAATATAACACTGGGAAAGACATGCTCGTAGAGGTCACACCTAATTTTGTTCTGCAGCCAGATGTTCTAACAGGTCTATCTTGCTCCTTGACCTTCTTCTGAGCAAATAAAATGGTTAAACTTTTAAAAGTAACATGGGAATTCAGTACCATAGCTTGACTTTTGGCTGCGTGTCCCCTCATTGTGGTTTGTGCTGTTGTGGGTTTTTTGCTTACTGTTTGACTCACCACTTGTGTGCACAACTTTGGTCAAGCAGCAGAAGGCCACAGACTTTGCACTTCTCCAAGCTTTATGTTTTCTTAGTCCAAAATCTCAATCTAATCTACAAACCTGCTATCTACTAGACTCACCCGTTTGCTGGTGAGGCGGAGATAAGGCACTTCTGTGCCTGGAGAAGGAAAGGCAGGAGGAAGTAGTGCTTAGCACCAAGCTGGTCTGCATAGGATGGGGAAATGTCTCCAGGCTCAGCACCTTGCCCCTCTACTTTTAAAGTGCCCTGTGACAACCTCACCTTCTCAGTGCCCCGTGACCATGGCACACGTGGAGAGCACAAGGTATCTGCTGTCTCATGCAAGGTGGAAGTGGCTCCCAGCAGGCACAACTCAGCATGCTCAACCACAGCGGGTTCTGCTTCCTAACTGATGCTTTCTGATGGTTCTGCCTTTAGCCAGGAGCTGCAGAGCTCCCACGGGCCTCCAGGCAAGTGTACCCTCTGGGGCCTGGGTCTCTGTGTCCCAGCCCACCCTTGCCCAGGCAATCACAACACTATCAGCCGCGCAGGGCAGAGCACAGTGCGCAGCTCACATGCACGATGGGTCATGGGCCTGCAGACCTGCAGTGGTTACAGGCTTCCTGGACACGAGCTGCCAGCTGGCAGCACGCCCTGAGCTGTGTCCAGAGTGACCTCACACTCCATTACAGCCGGGGAGTGACTCAGGAGCAGCTTGGCCTGACACTGGCAGGCAGCGTCTGGTTCGGGCACCCCCTGCACTATTGTCCTCCCCCTCCCCATGCCCCACGTTGGCTCATCCTTGATGGAGAGGGATTTTGAGACGTTTGTTGGTAGAAAAAGCACTGCCATGAGGGGACGCAGTCTGTGGAGACTGTCTGAGCACTGTGAGGGCTGTGGGAGGAAAGATCACTAGGGTCTGCAGAGCTGCTATGTCTGCAGGTTGCAAATTGTCCCCACCCGTCCGTAATGAGCCCAGAGTTCCAGTGCTGTTCAGAGCAGGACACAGAGACAAATGGAGTGTGTTTGGTGTGGGCTGATGAGCTTCTGAAGAGTCATTTCTAGCAGGCAGGGTGCTGCCTGGCTGTCCCCCAGCTGGGAGAAGTGACACAGCTCTGACACGGGGCATCTGCATCAGTTCCCATCTCTGCCACAGGCTCCCATGGGACCCTGAGCCATTTGTGTGGGTGTGCCTGTGACGGCCAAGTGGGCATTGTCCTGTCTGGGAGGTGACCAGGAAGGCAGTCTGTGGGTCTCTAGTGCCTTCCCCATGTCTCAGGGGCTCAGCCATACCTGAGATGCTCCCACAGGTTCTCCCCAGTGCCTCTCCTTGCTTTGGGTGCTAGCTGTGCTGGAGGGTCCTTCTGGTGCTGTGGGACCAGTCAGAGCACTCTCAGGCTGGGGCAGGATGTTATGTGAGAGAGATGCAAGTGGTCTCCACTCCTGGTGTGAAGCTGTACCCAGAGGAGCAGTGAGGGTGGCTGGGATGCTGGGGAGGTGATGAGCCTAGGAAACTGGGCTGTGGGTTGAGACAAGGCACTGTGCTGAGGGGAGCCCAGCCAAACACCACCACAGAGCCTGCCACCAACACTGCCCTTCCCTGCTCCCCTCCAGCGGTGAAGTGTTTCAGGGACCAGCAGAGAACACAAAATTGCAGGGTACCAGGTCCCAGATGTCTGGGGGCTGCTTCCAGGGAAGTGCTGAGACCACTAGAGATGTAACCATCTTATTTCTGTAAGGAACCTGGGGGGAGAACCACTGGTAGTGCCGGGGTAGGGGCAGAGCTGAGAACAGGCAGCAAGGGCAGCTCTCGCTCTTCCAGTGGCTGGACTGGAAGGGTTAAGCCCTGGTCCTGACCCCCACCTCCCTCTGTCCTTCTGGGCAGCAGAGCCAGTTGGTGACAAGAGGCTGATGCTGATGAGAGAGCATGTGAAGCTGGAGCTGTGAATGGGGCTTTATCCGAGGAGGGTCCTGCCTCTGCTCTGTCCCTGGTCCCTGCCCTGCTGGCAGCACCAGCTGCAGGCAGAGTCCTGCAGGCAGCGTTGTGCCAGTAGCCTCTGAGCAGGGCTGGGGAGGCGGGAGACTTGCCCTTGGGGCAGGCTGAGGTACCCCTGCAGTGCGTGGAGGTCTCCCAGGAAGGTGTGGGTGACTGAGCTGTGCTTCAGTGTGAGGGGCTTTGGTGAGGGAGGCAGGGGGAAGATCTGCAGGCCAGCCTGGAGCAGCCAAGGCCCAGGGCTTGGCAGGGATTGTCTGCTGCAGGGGAGCAGGGTCTCTGTTTAATGATCTCTTCTCTTCTCAACTCTTTCAGATGAAAGACGCAGGAAAGGAAGGACACAGCCCTGGTTGTTCCCTTATGGTGCTTCTCTGGGGATGCTCCACCATGTCCTGCAGCCCTGCCTGGGGGGTTGGCTCATCCCCAGCGCACAGACTGTAGCTGTCCAGGTGGCATTGCTGCAGAAGTGAGCACCATCAGACTCCAAAGAATGAGACAGAGGCATCCCCACTTGAGAAATGCAGCTGCCCTCACAACTGCTGCTTCCTCGACCGTCCATTTGGCTGTAAGGGTGTAGATTCATCTGTGCAACCATCCCACCGTGTCCTCCCCACCCAGCCGCCCACCATGCCAGAGCTGGCAGAGCTGAGCAGCCCCCGCACCCCTGCGGATGCAGACCACATCCAGCGGAACATCTTGGAGGAACATGTGGAGCTCTGGTGGTTCCAGGACCCCAAGAAGTCCATCCTGTGCTATGGGATGGCTGTGGTGCTGATCCTGGCATGTGGGATCGGGGGCATCATCCTTCTGTACAGCACCAGCAGCCGGTCTGGGGAGTGGCGGCTGGCGGTGGGCACCACGCTCTGCCTCCTGGCCCTGCTTGTGCTGCTGAAGCAGCTGCTGAGCTCTGCGATCCAGGACATGAACTGCATCCGCAGCCGGGACCAGATTGAGCTCCTGAAGAGTGGGGGCTTCTCAGACTGCCTGGTGCTGCTGCTCAGTGCCCTGGTGCTGATGGTCTGCGGGGTTGTGCTCACCATCCTCTCCACCACCACCATGCAGCTCAGCCCTGCACGGCCGCTTGCCAGCATGTTCACCAGCGGGGTTGTCCTCCTGACTGCCGGCAGTGCCATCCTCCTCTGTCTGCTGCTCTACCTGCTCTGCACCTCCTGCCGCCAGCCCGCTCCTCGGAGCCTGGAGACTGGCGAGATCCGTGTCTTCACCATCTCTGGCCGCCTCGCTGCGAACAGGCGGCTGCCTCCCACCTCCAGTATGGCCAACCTGATCTGACCAGGACCCCCCTGCATGAGGCTCTCCAGATGCCACCTGTCAGCGGGGCTTGTGCTGGCCTCACCTGGAGGACGGGCGTGCGTCGCAGTGTGCCTCGTGCTGCTTGCTGACGTGACTGGCGTTTGCTTTGCCACAGGGCAATGGCACAGCAGGGACTTGAGGTGCCTGGCCAAGCTTTGTGACCTGGCGCGTTAGGAGCGCAGCGCTGGCCTGCGTGGCATTTTGTCTCCACAGAGGCTCCTGCAGCAGCGGCTGCCCAGCCGGCTGTGACCCCTGTCGCAGAGTTAAGGTGAGCCTGCCCTGTTCCCCTGGGGACCCTGGTGCTCGCTTGGTTCCTGCAGCTCTCGGGGCTATGTGGTGTGCTATCTGGCAGTGGTTGCAGGTGGTACAAAGCCACCCTGTGCCCTGTGCAGAGCCAGCCACTGCTGAGAACGGCAGAGCCTCTGGCAGCTGATGAATGGCAGGAGATCCGCGTGCCAGCATGCACTCAGCACGATCGAAGGGAGCCTGTGGGTAGGCACGGCTGTGGGGCTGCTCCCGTGAAAACACCCGTGTGTCCGTGGCAGCCAGCCTGGGATCTGCACGGCATTCTGAGTGCCAGAGCCCCAGCACAGCTGGAGCTCGCATGAAATGCCATTCATGTTTGCAATGCCAGGGTCTCTCCCAGTATTACATTCCGCAGCCCACCGTCTCCTGCAGCTTATCACGGGGTGATCAAAGGGTGCTGCTGTGAGGGCCATGTAAGGTTATGGGTGCTGGGCTGTGTGCTGGGGCTGTGTTATCTCGCCAGCGTGCTCCAGCCACGCGAGCCTCAAGCAGCAAGGTGCAGTAGCGAGGGGATGGTCATGGGATGCCTGAACCCTGGGGTTGCAGCTGCTGCACTGCAAGGGCAATGGGAGAGGGCAGGGCTGTTTCCCTAGCAGAGGCACCTCTGCTGCTGCAGGAGCACTGCAGCTCGTCCCAGTGCCTGCGTGTTCCCGTGCTCTTTCTGGCTCCCAAGTGCTGCAGCTGCTGTGGGGAAAAAAAGTAAAAACTTTTTTGCTTATGCTTGAGCCTTACCTGGAGCTTTAATTTGTGTTTTATCTCTGCAAGGTGCCTATCACCAAGGTGTTTTTTCCCAGAGGCAGACTAACAACTCACCCCTGGGAACTTTTCCTGTCACTAGGGGCTAATTTACCTGTCAAAATTCTCATTTCCTCTATAGACCCGTGAACCATTTCACTGCCTTTCCATAGACACAGATCCTAACCTCCTAGTGAAGCTGCTCCTACACAACTTTCTTTTCCTGTTCGTCTTCCTGTCTCCTTCTGCTCCCCTCAAGTGAGCTGCTCTGCCCCTGCTGTTATTTTTGCTCATTATTTGCTGAGTTCCCTCTGTAATGGAACAAGTCTGAGCTATTATTTTTTGGTGCCTGGCAGTAAATTTACTTGGAAGAGGATGGTAGCTCGTTCCCTTAGTAACAGCACGAGTCACTGTCCATGTTACACCTGGAGGCAGGGTCAGAGTTCAGCATCAGCAAACCCCACCACGTACACGCTGGACAATGAAGACTTCATCCCTTTGCAGCTCCAGACCACACTGTGTGCACTCAGATCACGAGAGCACTTCTGTACTGCTCCAGGCAGGCTCTTGCCCTGCTTCTGCTGGCTTTTCTTCCCCCAAGGCCTTGGATTGTTCTCCCCAATATACAGGAACATCATTTTGGCTTTTCTTTCTGGATCTCTGTTGTTTCTACATTTTCCTCTGCCCCTTTCACATCACCCATAGATTTTAGTAAACTGCTGTTTCCTCCTCTCTGCATCACTTCCCTTAATCTGCCCAAGAGTTCAGAGGGTGTTACTAAGCTGAGGTCCTTCTGTGCTAAATCCTCTGCAAAGCAAAGAGCTGTCCTTCCCCTCTGGGCTGTTTGACCCCAGGTGCAGCAGGGACCCCTGTGCATGCCCAGGGAAAGACAGGCCAGAGCTGGACAGCTTTGCACCAGCACCATTGCTGCTGCTCCTCCGCGGGCCTGTGTCAGAGCAGGTGCAGCTGTGCCAAGCTGCACCGCCACCACCTGCAGCCCTGTTTTAGCAGGTCCTCCCCGACCCTGCACGTGTGGACAGGCTGCAGCTGCCTGCGCACCAGCTGCTTTGCACATCTGGACATATCTGTGAAGCCACATGACTGCGACCAGCTCGCAGCTCCATGCTGCCTGCACGCCAGTGTGAATCCTCCCCTCCACAGCCCCTTCAAAATGTGCCATGGGTGCCCATGAATTGTGCCAGAAAAGGGATGCTCGTGGGCTGGGACAGCAACCTGAGGAGCTAACGGCTGAGCACGAGCTGTCCCCGGCGATGCCCTGCTGCCCAGGTGGACAGGCTGCGCTGCCCCCGTCACTGACTCACCTCTGCAGCAGCAGTACTGGTTTGTTCCTTTCTTGATTCCTGTGTTATGTGTGCAAATACATAATAAAATATTACAGAAGTTGACTGTGTTGAAGGCTGACACTTGAGCATTGGCCTGTCTGTGGAGTGGGAGGTGGCCGGGCTGGCACAGAAATCATGACAGCCCAGGGTCCCTCCTGCGGCTGTGGTTTTGGTTCTCCAGCTACTGTGGCAACACCACCACAGCCCCACAAGTGCACATGCTGATTTCCTGATACATGGCTCCCACCTCCAGATGCATGTGCACCTCCTGCTGCTTCAGGACCTAGACACTGCCGGTCCCCCTTTCCACCACTCTGTGAGGCTCTACGGCCTCGTTGTGCCCCTAGAAGACACTCACGTGGAGCACACTGGGCCTCCTGCACACGCCAGGGCTGCCTGGTTTGCTTACAGAGAAGCTGCTTCACCCTGTGGTAGGGCTGAGCCCCGTGCTTTGCGGCGACAGCTGCTGCCTGCAACGAGCCTGGAACCAGTCTGCCTGCATACCTGCTACTACAAATCCACCGCGGTACTTCTGGCAGCTTCCTGGGGGACCCTCCCTTGCGACAGCTCCTCACGTCAGATGCAATTCCCACTGTCAAGAGTCACCAAGCTCCTTCCAGCTTGCACCAGAGCAGCCCGGAGAGGGGCTGCTGCAGGACTGGGGGCCCCTGCACACCAGAAAAACAGCCACGTCTGATCAGTTAAAGAATAAACACGTGGGCATCCCAGCAGGCTCAAAGTAGACAAGTAACCCACCGCTGGGTACTGAGGGACGAGAGTGAGCAATATCCTGGCTAAATATCATCTGGGCAGTTGTATTTTTCATCTTTTTTAAAACATTGCTGAGACCAAAAGTAAAATAATGCACCTAGCACAAGTTCATGGGATTGAAAAGCATGTCGAAAAGCCCTCCAGAAGAGAACTGAAATGCATTTTCCCAACTCTCAGATTTCATTCTTTTATCTTACCTGAAAGATAGTAGCAATTTCCAAAAAGTTACATATATTGTATTTTTACCTGTAGCTGTTAAGATGAGCCCAGAAGGCAAAACGTGAGGCAATGACTGCAAAAGTAAAGCTCAGTTTAGAATCACAGCATTTAAGAGCAGAAACTGTCTGAGTGCTGAAACAAGCCACCAGGTTTCCCTCCTCCTTCCTCCTCCTCAGGGCTGCAAACGGCTCGTTCCCTCTCTGTAAGTCACTGGCCTGTATTCCTCATTCAACAGCTGACCCAGCCATCCCCTTTGGTTTACATTCTCTAACTTATTTACTTTTGTATACACTGTGGTCAATAAATATCTTAATGAGCAGAGAAATACAAAAGCAGTTTGCAGTGAAGTGGAGGTTTGAAGGAGATCGGGGAATTCACTTTGTGGCAGGGCTGCAAAAAATGCTGTCCCTGTGATTGTGCTTCATACTCTGGAGCACGATAGAGAGATTCCCAAGCTGTAAGAGACGATAACAACCGGGCTGTGCCCTGGGAAATCTTCCCAGCCGGACGGTACCAACCTTGTGAATCACTCCATAAGGAGGATGAATGCTGCTCTGCTCCCTGCTTTTAGCTCCAGCGTGACCCATGCGGGCACGACTGGCTACAGCTTGCAGTTACCCGTGTCTCTGGAGCTGTTTATCATACCACAAAGATGTCAGGAGTGCAAAATTTATAATGTTCATATAACTCCACGGCTAGAGACAGAGGCGGGATGCTGTAATGGGTGCTGGGGGACAGGACAGGGCTGTCCCACCCCAGCTCAGGTGCCTGCCTGACACCCCAACCAGAGCTGCCAACAAGGTTGCTCATCTCTGCAGAGCTGACATGGGAAAGGTAAGCACATCTAGCACATTTCTAGCACACCTTGCTGGAGAGGGAAGAGAGAAAAGAGAGAAGGACACGTCAGGAAGCAGCAATACTGGAGACACGCACAGAAGCCCTGTCATGATGTGCCAGGGCTGCCTGCACCACAGCAGGTGACGGATTTGTTTGCACAAGAGCACTCGTTGTGCCACAGACCTGTTCTTTCACCACTGCAGTTAAAAGGAATGTACTTATGGTCCTTGAAAGCACATGCAAAAAATGCTGCTTTCCAACTGGGGGGCTAGGGGACGGTCTCCTCCTGGCACTGCCGCTGGGAGAGCCCAAACAAACCATTGCAGGCAGAGGCAAGGTTACATCATGCTTTAATCACACCTCGGAGTGACATTGCATCAAGAGACAAAGAAGGGCTGGGTCCGGTGCTGTGCAGCAGCAGGCCGGGGCCTGAGACCCCTCAGGGAGCATCAGGGCAGGCTCCTCTTCCCACCCCAACAGGCTGCCCGGGCACAGTAGTGTCCATCTCCATCCTCTGCATCCAAGCAGGGCTGGGAGAGTAGCAGAGAGTCCGGTTTCCCCATGTGGGTGCAGCCCTGCAGGTGTCATGCTGGGGCACTGTGGAGCTGGCTGCCTTCAGCCTCCATCGCTATTCCCAGACCACCATTTCTCTCCTCTCCTCTCCTCTCCTCTCCTCTCCTCTCCCCCCTCGCCACGCGGCACCAAAAGCCGCGGGCCGGCGGGAACGGCCCGTCCGAGAATGGAGTTGGGGGGACAGCGAGAAGCCACGGAGGTGGTGGCTGGGCTGTGTGCTCAGATGGAGAGGTGCAACTCCCGCTCCTCTTCCTCTGGCAGCTGCTCGCTTGGCTGGATGTAGTTGTCCTCGATGAAGCCATCATCATCCTCAGCTGGCAGGTCAGCAGCACCGGGCATGGGGTGGCTCTTGCAGGCCCCCTGGCCTGAGGAGCCCACATCCCAGACACTGCTGTCCTCCATGGGGCTGTCTCCAATCGAGCTGGTTTCAGGCAATGGCCGGTGGTGGTAGCTGGCGAAGTTCTTGTGGAAGAGCTTGCACTTGGCAGCCAGTGCAATCAGGATGGAGATGCCGATTGCTGCCACCAAGAAACCAACCAGGTACGGCCAGCTCCTTCCTCCCTTCCTGGCTGGCGGTGTGGTGGCTGCAGCATGGGAAGGGCACATCAGGGCATGGTGGGGTCAACCTGGAGCACACCCAGTGCTCCTCAGCAGCCAACCCTGTGCATGCCCACAGCATGCAGACAGCATGGGATTGTTTTCATCAGGAGCAATATAAATGCCCTTCGCCCAGAGCTAGGCACCAAGGGTGTGAGAACGCTGTAGGGAAGACTGCCAGACAGCTGGCATACTGGTGCCCATCACTGTGGAGTCTGTGCTCCATACAGCTTTGTGGCATCTGCTAACTTCTGTCCTGCAAAGTCAGCAAACACCTCCAGGTGGTGGCCACCAAGCCACCACTGAAGCCCACCCCATCAAGCCACTGCAGGAGCAGCATCCAGGCAGCCTGAGCCCCTGGGGCTTCAGGACAGAGCAGGGGGGCTTTGCCTGTGGTCCCCTCTGGTGTGATTCAAGGCAGGAAGGAGCTACAAAACTTACTGTTGCTGTAGGTCACTGTGACCTGCTGTGCTGTGCTGTCCCCCCGAGGAAACCGCTGCCTCATCCAGCAGCCCAGGTCCCAGGAATCCAGAGCTGCGACCTCCCGGCCCCGCAGCCACGGGGGTGATGCACAGGTCACCTGCACAGCTGGGAGACACACAGGTTAAGGTGGGACCGGGGTCTTTGCCCATCCTCTCCCCAGTTTAGAGAAGATGATCTCTGCTTGCTCCTGGGTTGGTGGGATGCATTGCAAGGTGCTCCTGGCACTGCCCTCCAGCCTCACTAGCTCTCAGCACGCTGTAAGGCACAAAGTTAAAATTCCCTGGCCAAGGAACTGTGTGAGTGTGTGACTGTGATTAGCAGGCTCCTTTTAAATGGATAGTGCCAAATACATGGATACTGATAGAAGCCCCACTGTCACAGGGCTGCTCTTGCCTGGAAACTGAGCTCAGGGGGTTGGAGCTGATCCAGCTCCACAGGAGCTGCTGAGCGCTCAGCAGCTCTTGAAAAAGTGGTCGCTCCACACAGATACATATTGGTGGATTCAGGGGCTGAACTGCACGTGCAGCCCCTTTCCCAGAAGAGTGGCTAAATCATCCTGCTGTCATTCCTAGAAATCTTTGCTCTCATGTGGAACTGCAAGCAAGGAACTGACACGTCACCTCTTGGTTTGCTGTCCCTCACCAGGGTAGGAGAGAGAGGTCCCTGGAGAGCTATCTCAGACCCTGCCCAGGGGTTGGTGCAAAAGGACTGAGCGGAAGTTCTGCACCCAGGGTTCCTCTTGCCCGGTACCTCTCCTGCCCCCCCTCCCCACCCCGCTCACCTTGCCTGTGCTGTAGCCACTGCTGCAGAGGGTGCGTGGTGCAGTTGCAGACCCAGGGGTTCCCTTCCAGCCAGACCTGCGGGACTGCCTCCATCAGCTGCAGGCTCAGGGTGTCCACAGACACCAGGGCGTTATGGCGCAGGTCCAGGTGGAAAAGAGCCTTCAGCGGCAAGAGGAAAGGGACCTCCAGCTCTTGCAGACTGTTGTTTCTTAGGAGCAGTGTGTGCAAGTTTCCCAAGCCCTTGAAAGCATCTGTGTGGAGGTAGGTGATGCTGCAGCTGCTCAGGTCCAGCAGACGTAGTGCCCCGAGGTTGGAGAAGGCTGCCGGGCTCAGCGCCAGCAGGGCATTGCTAGAGAGGTTGAGGGAGCGCAGGGAAGGGAAATGCATCAAGAGAGTCCCATGATGGGGCATGACCAAGGAGTTGAAGGAGAGGTCCAAACCGGTGATGTTGCTTGGAAGGGAACTGGGAGCGTGCAGGAGGCTCTTCCCGTTGCAGTCAGCCCATCCCTGCGAAAACAGCTGACAGCTGAGAAAGGCTCTCCATGCTGGGGAGGATCTCTAAAGAGACACTCCCCAAAAGTTCAAATGTCTTAACTAATTACCCTTGCAGAATTTAAAAAATCCAGAGACACAAACAAGTTTAAAAACATGTGAGCTGCCAGTTTTCTGTGGAACAATATGTGGAGAAAGATGAGCAGGATAGCCCAGGACTGAAAGCAGCCAACTGAAGGACTAAAGGAGTGTGGAGAGCTGGGGGGAAACCCAAAGAGATGACACAGGTACAAGGGGACTAGGTTGTCACCCTCCTGTCCTCCCTTACCAGATAGTTGTCATATGGGGTCAGCTTGCAGACACCCTTCCCCTTCCTCCCCTAGAGCCACACCTCCAGCCCCCAAGGAGGGCTTGACACAAGGGCAGCCTTCCCAGCTGGAAGCAGGCAAGGCCCTGCCCACTTCGAAGGCCGGCAGGCAGCGGCAGCCAGCAGTCTGCAGAGCAGTGGGCACCTTCACGAGGCACTTGTGCCAAGAGCTGCTCCCGGGTCTGTGCAGGGCGCTGCACCCACAACTCCAGCTCGCCTGCGCCTCTGAGGATACCCTGCAAGGCAGTAGCTTAGCGCAGGCTGGCTGTGGCTATGCTGCAAACAAAATGGACCAGGGACCATTCACTGTCCTGAGTGGCCAGCACTGTGTGTTGGATGGATTGATCAACCCACATGGATGGACGGAGTCTTTTTCCCCCTGGAAAACAGGGTGACCAAATTCAAGCTGGTTTTGGGGAGCAGTCCCCATCATGGGTTGCTCCTGCCTGGGTTTTATGTGGGAGAGGGCCATCTGCCTTCGCTGAAGCTGCCAGGGTGCAGGTCAGCAGTTTAAGTTTGGTTGGGTAGGCACAGGCTGCTGCTTGATGCCATGTTTGGGACTTTCAGAGAGAGATGCTGTGCTGGAAGTTTGCTGTGGTCTGCACTCCCAGGTTTTGAGGTCTGGCTGTCTTCCAGCTAGCTGGCCTTTCCATTAGTTAGCCTCTCCCGTGAGCACCTCTCCTTTCAAGATCCTGTCACACAAAGCTCATATCAGACCCTGATGACCCTGCTACTAGAGGAACAGTTGTGCACTTATAAACCTAGGCTGCCAAGAACTGGGTTGTAATGGTGTTGAGCCACAGGAGCACCACACAGGTCCCATTTCAAGGTCAAGCAGGACTGTGCTTGGGGAGGCTGGCGATAACGGTGCAAACCTTTTGGGGGAGTATCTGAGAGGCCGATGGGCAGCACTGCCCTGTTCCATCTGCCCACAACAGACGCTTTTCCTGCTTCCTCCTTCTGGCTCCTGCCCGGTGCAGCAGAGCTGCTTGCTATGGTGGTGGTCCCGATGGCATGTGTTACCTCCTGCTCCTCACCAGGCACTTGAAGATCCTGCCCCGTGGTTGCCCTGCTCTTGGTTTCAGTCACTGCATCACGGTGCACTGCAGAAGGGCGCCGGGGGGCTGAGAGCCCCCAGGGATGTGCCTCGCTGCTGCTCGCTGCGCACTGCTTACGGGCAGCTGTGCTACGGCTGCAGCCAGGAGACTCCCAGTGTCAGAAACGCCACGGCCCGGACGAGGCTTTGACAGCCCCGCCGTGCTCCTGTGAACGAGCCCGAGGCGGGGAGCAGGGGTGCTGCGGGGCTGGGAGCCGAACAGCCAGGCTCCAGGTGTGGGCGAACCACCCCCGCGGCCGGTGGCCGCTGGCACGGCACATCTCCCAGTTAGCTCCTCTTGCTCCCGTGGCTTTTCACGGCTCATTATCTCCCGAGCCGCGCGGAGCAGGAGCCGCGGGCCAGGGCCACTGCCCCGCAGGCAGACGGTGCCAACACCCCGTCAGGGCCGGGAGCGGGGTGCCTCTGCCCACAGCCTCTCGGCCGCCCTACCTGGTGGTCGAAGCTGCAGGGGTGTCCCGTCACCGCCGACCAAGAGCAGAGGAGGCTGCAGACCCCGAGCAGGCAGGCAAGAGCCATTTGGCTCCAGGAAGCTGCCGGGCAGGAAAA
>JAAGNO010002599.1:10145-23541 GCA_033439905.1 Ceryle rudis
AGTCTTTTGGACAAAATTGCTGAAAATTTTTGTCAATTATTCTGGGTTCAATTTTCAGCCTCTGATCTTTCCATTTGTGTTTAGAAAGAGCCTCACACACACAGCTCTCTCAGCCATCTCACAAGCCATTATCATTGGCTGATTGAGTGGAAAGAAAAGCATGCATCAGAGGTTGCCTCACTCCCCTCCTTGGAGGAATTCTTCACATTTCAGCTATGAAAGCAGAAGACAGTGTCACCAGCCAAACAAACCAGCATACATATGTTGCCTGGACTTGCCAACGAACCTGGTTGTTGCCACACTGCAATCTCCTTTTCCTTCACTGAACACCCCACACCTGGTGGAGTAGGTCTTCCCGGGTCTTTCCTGGCCCAGGGACATGCCAAGGGGGCTCTCCAGCTGCAGAGAGGAGCCACAGCTTGGGAAGGGTGTTTGGGAGGCTGTTTTTCCTGCTGCACTGCCAGCAGCTAACTCAGATCCCTGTGGCTTAGCAAAGGGGCACATGGTCCCACAGGATAAAAAGGTCTTTGAACCCCCATTTCTTTCAGCTGCAGAGTATGTAATGGGTAACTGAGAAAGGTAGTGGAGTCATGAAATTACAAGTCAGACTTTCCAATGTTTACAGAACAGCTGTGATATACCTTTGCATTGTCTTTTCAGTCCCATTGATTTATTCTGATTTTTCCCTCATATCAAAAGGATATCCATGCCAGGTAGAGTGACCACTTTAAAGTGGAACAGCATAAATCTCAAATGTGTTAAACACACAGTTCAGCTACATGGCCAGCCATGTACCCTTTTGCTGTTTCACCATATTGAAATTTTTCCAAACATCCACTCTGAAAAAAACCACAACGCTTCTTTTCCAGGTAGAAGGTTCAGAGCCTTGGAGCAGTTAGAATGAAATTTCATCCAGACCATCCCTTATTTTCTTTCAGCAAGTAGTTGCAAAAATATGACAACAGCCCCTGTGACAAGAACATAGAGAGAGATCATAACCTTCACATTCCTCTTAGGGATTTACCTCTTCTGCTTAAGTAAAGCACAAAATGCCACGTAATACCCATATGTATGACTTCAAATTAGTTTTAAAACTTTGGCCTTAATTTATGCTATCAAAGTCAGAATAGAGGTTTTCAAGTTATTTAGAAATAGGTACAGTTTCTCCTTGTGGAAAAGTAAATGAAATAAATAAAAAGTTAAAAATTAAATCAATGGCTAACTGGCTAAAAACCAGTTCCATAAAATCTCCTGACATCTACCTTCTTGTGGACAGGATCCTACTGAAAATATCAACACACTTGCAAGTATATAGATGAGAATTTGTGCTGAACAATATCAGGAATGAAGATATTGTCTATGATATCTGTTGATGGTGAACTTGTTATTAAGCCTTCTGTCATTTAATTTCATTTTATTTACATGCTAATGTGACTTTAGTTGACATTTTTCCCTAATCACTATGACTGCAGAGAAAAAGTGCATGTCCAAATCACATTTCGGTAGGCACTTAGACACCTTATCATTTATATAAGCATGTCCTCCCAGAAAATGGATCAGCTTTTATTGGTACATTTGGCCATCTGTTAGGTATTTTAACTGCTAAATTTAGGAGGGATAGAAAAAGTCGTTGTCAATGACTTAGCTTATTTTATAAATATGATCCCATAGGTACCATGTTTTCAAGTTTTGTCGGGTTTTATTTTCAGTAGTTCTGAAATGTCTTGAGATCCATACTGGAAGGGAACTTGTGCTTTGATTTCATTAGTAACCTGAATTCACCCACTATCATGATAGCCAGTGCACTCTCAGTTAAATCAATTGCATTAGATCATGGCTCAAGTAACTGCCAGTGTACTGAGACTTAAATCAATGTTGTAGCATTTGTCAATGCTATTTGTTTGAGGAAAAATCTTCTATAAGAACAGATGAACATTTTAACATCTGTAGGTTGGTATTTGGGGAATTTTTTAGGGGGGGGTTGTTGATTGGTTTGTTTGGTTGGTTTTGGTTGGTTGGTTTTCTTTTTTTTTTGTTGTTGTTTTTGTTTTTGTTTTGTTTTGTTTTAAGTGGGGCTGTGAACTTCTCTGTAGCAAATTAAAGCATAAGATTGCTATGCTATCAGTGTTACCTGGTTTTCATGTACTCTTTTGAAACAGTGAATTAATTCTTACAACCCCTTGCTCTTGACTTTTGATTAAAACATATGTCAGTTGTCTGTGGCAGAATTTAGCAATGGAGGAGTCTTAACAGAATCCTCAACTGCTTTTCGGTGGTCTAGATGTATTCCTTGGTCAGAGTGGTTTGCCATATGCGCATGGTAAAAAAGAACATGCACATTTTCCAATGTGCAGTCCCTTTTATTTGTGCACTGTAGCTCAGACATGACAAATGTACCAAGCTCAGTGTCATGGGACTGAGATGGTGGGAATTGTTAAGCTGATGTTGACTCCTTATCTCCCCCAACTCCAGCCCTCATCCCCTCTTTTTTTAATGCTGCATGCTGTGGGTCATCAGAAATGACTAGTGTTTAGAAGCTGTACCTTTACCATGTGAGCAGAAAGCTAATAACAGGGACTGTTAAACACAGCCTCAGCTCATCTGGCTGCAGTACATTACTCTATGGGAGACTCCCATTGCTGTACATCTTGTCCCACTTAATTTGTAATCATAGAAACAAGAAATTGCTTCTCATTAAAATTTTAAGGGAAACAATAAAAACTCATAAAGAAAAAAACCCACATATATAATGAAATCTCACTGCTGGAGTTGCATAATACAAGACAAGAATCAGCTCTCTCTTTTTCCTTAGACATAGTCTGTTTCACAGAGTACTAAGTAAAAATAGACTTGTAATGCATTTATCAATCTGCTTTTACCTGTTTTGAAGTTTATGAAAACAGTGTTCACAATATGTAACTGTCCAATGATTCAGTACTTTTCCACAATGCTTTCTCAAATCCTGCTATAGCCTACATATTTCTTCTGAAGAAAAAAATTAAGAACTTAACATGAACCTTTCCCTTGTGAAAATTAAAGTAGGAGAATTGACACGTTTTCCAGTGTACTCAAGCTGTGACATTCTTATTACTGTAGGCAAGTGAAACTAATGAACTGTCCTACATATTATTTTCCTTTCAAGAGATGCCCCAGACTAGTTCTTTGAAAATATAGTAATTTATTTCTTAAAAAGTGTTTCCGTAATAGAAACTGTTAAAAGGAGTGCACAAAACCAGCAAATATTTCTTTCCAGAAGCAGATGATGTTAATATGGCCCAAGAGTAACAGAAGTTTATGTCTCAGTTTCGACTCAAAACTGAAGACCAGCTGCTTTCTGTCATGTTGCTAACTACATGTAAAAAAAAATATTACCTGAGATTTTGAAACTGAAATTTCATATCTAAAACTTTGTTCATATTTGGGTTTAGAGTCATGATTTTTAAAATGTTAGAATCAGCCATGAATGATAAATATAAAAATAAACGTGAGGCAATATATCTTTTTCTTTTTTAGTTCAGTAACAAAAGATCAGAGAAGAAAAAGTTATGGAAGAAAACAATAAGGTAAAAATGCTAAGAATATTTCGAATGCTACTGTTTTCTTTGGCCTAATAAGGCTTATATTTCAAATTTTCAAGCAGCAGCTTTTTTCATATTGTTTTCCTTTATCTCAGTGCACAGATCTACAGGAATGTAGGGGACCTTTGTGGTATGCACACATACTAACTAAGGAATAATATTTTCTTACGAGAAATACATTTTCATTATAGCAAACTATTTTTTTGCTTTTCTGGGTTATGCAGAAAGGAATTGTTTTAGTGTTTATGGACTCCTTAGTGATTAATAACCCCGGCCTAGTAGACATTTAGGCACTTTAGTTAGCAGTAATAGTAGCTATCCGGAGTAAGGGATTTAATTTATCTCTGTGAACAAGGTTTGTAGCAATTCTCCAAAAATGATTCCACTTTCTTGGAATAAGATGGTGGGAAGAGAGAAGAAACATCTGCTGCATTTAAAAACAGCTTGTGGGCTGTGCCATCAATGAAGCCAACCCCGCAGTTAATCAACTCTGCCCTCACCAACAGATGTCACTGCAAGCAAAAGGAATTAATTTGTGAGATTATGAGGCTCAAGGAGTGACAAAACTCCCTGAAATCCAAATGTGAAAGAGCCTCTCTTTCAGAGCATATGTTCGTGTCTCAGTACCTCCACCACAAGCTGAGAATTAGCAGCAGGCAGATTGGTAAAAATAACAAAAAAAAAGGTAAAAAAGTGTTCAAACTTGAAGCCATGTGAAACAACTGAAACAGATCAAAGCAAAATGCTATACTCTGCTTTTAATTTTATGAATGATTTAACTGAGAAAACAATATCTGTTCATTCATTGTATATATTTCCCCAAGGCACGTTCAGAAAAGTAGACATTTCAAGTCACCTAGTTCTGTGGGTAAAGATGGGAAAAGAAAAGTGTTTGTGTAGCAGTTTCTAAGCTGCCTTATAAAATTCTCTGATTGCAAATGCACATATGATGTGATACATAGAAACATCACTAAAAATATGAAAGCCTCAAAGTAAAGACATTAAAAGTTGAAGATTCTCACACATTATTATTCACATGCAGTCTTTATTCCCCATTTTTATATGCATCCTCTGTTATAACTATTAATTGCATAATTGTATGCCTTTTTTGTGCTTCTGAAGGCAGTCAGATTAGGAAAAAATACAAATTAGAAAAAAAAGAAAAGTAATTCTATCATGCAGAATAACTTTGACTCGGATATCAGAAGGTGAAATCTGTTAGATTAGATGCAAATCACAATCCTCTCCTATATGTAATAACACCAGTACATCTGTGTGCTACCTAGATCCCAAGTGGCCTGATACACATTTTCCATACCTTCTTCAGAGCAGTATAGGAATAAAGAAATCTGTGGATTTTGGGACATTACCCAAAGCTTTGAGAGTAGAAAGAAAGGTTTTGTTATAGCACAGATTCTACCCTGGCTTCTCACACCTTGGTACCCTTGTTCTGCCCTTGCATCCTGCAACACCTTCTCCCATCTCTTCTGTTTCTTCATTAATCTGCTTTCACATTGTTCCCATTTGCTGGGCTTGCTTTCTCTCTCTGCTCCAATTTGAGGTTTCCTACTTCACTCTCCCACTTGCTAGGACAGAAGACCGAAGATTTTTTTTTCTCTGCTCACAATTAATCTGTCTTGGCTGCTAGTTGAAAGACTTGCAAGGTTGTCTTGCTAAGCCCCCAGTGCTCTGCTCTGTCACAGCTTTGCTGCAGCCGGCATCTCTAGCAAATTTAGCTGCCAATCTCTAACAAACCTCTGCTGAGGACTTGCAATTTGAGGTTTGTTACTTGTAAAGCCTTGCAACTCAGCTGAGATTTTGCTGGTTTTTGTTGTTGTTACTGGTTTGGGGTTTTTTGTTGTTTGGGTTTTTTTTAGAGAAAACCAGCTACAAAATATCAGTCTTTACTTGAAAAAAAATGGTAATGCTAGAGATTTTTCATTAAAGAAATACAGCAATTAAGGTCCATAGACAAAATAGGTTTTTATCTCTCTCATCTGATCTGAGGTTGTCTTGTTGATGGTAACAGCTTTTAGAAAAGGGAGATATTCAGTATGGAACACCTTAGACTATGTTTAGTAAAAATATAATGTTATATGGCATATAAACAATCTCACTACATGTGTGAAACGGAATATACTAGAAAGGTCACTTTTAAAATAAGGAACCCAAATATAACTACTTAGTGAACATCTGTCTTTCAAAAACCACGAAACTTCATTAGTTCCCACTGTCTTAGTGAGACTTTTAAAAATTCTTATGATTTTGAAAATATGATCACCATCCACCAATCATTAAACCTACATTTAACATAGATAGGACCCTTTTGGCTCAGTGGTGCTCTTCACAGAATGGTATGTGAAGTCCTGTGTCAGGTCTAGAGACCACTTATTCAAAAGACTTGATCTATCAACATCAAACCCTGACATGTGTGCCTTTTCATGCACACTTTCTGATTTGTTTGGATTACAGTGAAAGGTTGCTTTCTTACTAAACAGCTGCTTTTTATCTTGTGATATGACAAACTAATTCAAAGGAAGGGAATAATTTCGTGGTTCTACATATTTCCCATATTGGAACTCTGTGGGCTTGACAGGAAGCTGGGTGATTATTTGCTGCTTTGATTTTCTTATTTCTTTTCTTTCTCTCTCATTCCTCTTCCCCATTGCATTTTCCTCCAAGCTGACGGCTAAAAGCTAGTCTGAAACAGCCTCTGCTTTCTTCTTCCTGGCTTGTTTTTGTCTTCCAAGATACATAGAAAAATTTGCGAAGATTTCATCGGTCTCTCAGGAATATATACAGTCACAGTTACCTTTTAGCAAGCCATTCTTTCCTCATATTAAATGACATAAAGTGTTAGTTCAGTAAACAGAAATAATCTCGTCATTATAGCCAACATAAAGAAACAAAGGTCTGTACACTTTTGCAAACAATGGGGGTTTTTAACATATAAAAAATGTCTCTCCTCCCCTACAAACAGAGTGAGGAAACACAACAGAAATAGTAGATGGAAATCAGCAATGCAAACAAGCTTGCAGATTTCCTAGAGTTCAAAGGAAATGTTTGTACATCAAAGATCCCAGCCACTTTGAAAGATCCATAAAAATATATAAGCAATCAGCCACCAGCAGAGCTGTAGTCAAAGATCTTTGTTCTCTCATGGAGGTGGGGAAATGCTGCATTTGTTTCAACATATTTGATTTCCATTTAACATGAGAAAACTGCCTGTACTCCACAGAGGCCTACATTTCAAAGCTTAAGGGGCTGACGTTAGCAGTTTGGATGGCTTCATGTCTTTTGTCTTTGGTTGCTGGAGTGGGCTGGATTTTTGCCCCTCTGAGCACATTTTCAGTGTGGCATATTAGTCGTGGAAGCTTCCATCATTTCATGAGACTCCAGGTTTTCCAGAATCAAAAACTTCTTCCTACCTCTCATCAGATCCTGTGCAAGTGCATGCAAGGAAGGAAGCATATTGCCCAACTCAGCATTAAACATCAGTGCATTGAAAAAGAGACTACATACTGCAAGGACAATTCTGACCTGTAATTTACAGGTAGGATGTAAATGACTGCAGTTTCTCAGGATATGAAAACGTACCAGTAAACCTAATGCAAACAAGCAGAATGATTGTGGCATGATAAAAGATACATCCCATATACCACCGTATTATTTAAAATCCAGTATTCTAAACTTTTACTCACATAAGGAATCCCTCTGAAGTCAGATAGGATGGATCATTAAAGTTACAGCTTGGAAAGTCTGGGAGCTAACCAAGAAAACTGATGTTCATTTTAATTTCTCACATTTAACAGCAGCCAATTTTTATCTCATCTGGAGCACATTAGCCAAGTACATCTTGGCTTTGAATGTTGCTTTAGGTACTATGACTCCTTACCAGATCATACATGTTATTGGCTGCATATTTGGGGCACATTAGATATGTGTTGCATGCACGTTTTTAAAAGTAAAGGAATTTAAACTGCCTGGAAAAGCCAGTTCTCTCTTACCAATCATAGAATCATACAATGATATTGTCATAGAATTATAGAATTATTCTGGTTGGAGAAGACCTTTGAGATCATCAAGTCCAGCTGTTAAACACAGCACTGCCAGGTCACCACTAAACCATGTCCCTCAGAGCCACTCTTAACTGTCTTTTAAATACCTCCAGGGAGGTAACTCCACTACTTTTGGGCAGCCTGTTCCAGTGCTTGACAAACCATTCAGGGGGGAATTTTTTCCTAATACCCAATCTAAACCTCTCCATGAGCAACTTGACACAATTTCCATTTGTGCTGCTGTTTGTTTCATGGGAGAACAAATGGACACCCACTATCCCTTTCAGGTAGTTGTAGAGGTGTATAAGGTTTCCCCTCAGCCTCCTTTTCTCCAGGCTAAAGAACCCCAGCTCCCACAGCCACTCCTCATAACACTTATTCTTGTTTGTGACTGAAATTACATTTGCCTGTTTTTTACTAAGTATAATTTCACAGCATCATTACAGTTTCCAAACACCCCCCACAAAAACAAACAAACAACAAAACAAAGAAACAAACAAACCAAACCAAACCAAACCAAAGCAAACAACAACAAAAAAGAGCAAAAAAAGCAACGCAGTATATATTAATCTTTACTCATATGGGAAACAGTTGACTTTTCCAACCTCCTTGAATGGAAAGATTTGCAAATGTCCTGTTTCCTTAAGTGAATTTACCATATCTAGTAACACCAGCTGTTTGTGTCACTGTTTACACTTAATATGCAGTGAAAAGTCCCTCAAAAAAAACCCCCATAGCCATTATCATTGTTATTTACCATCATCATAATCCATCATCTGCTGTTGTTTCATACCACATTTTCCATGCCAAGTATGGGAGCGCATTACTATGTGGATGAATAGCTGAAAATTGCCACGACAGGATTGCTGAGTTTCTGCTGGCTGGCAAAGTAAAACTGAATGAATCTGCAGAGCTAGATACATTAATATGTGCTAAAAAGCCCATCTTTCATGTTGAGAGTTTCCCAATTTTGACATATTCTTGTTGTAAAAGAACAGTATATTTAGCCTCTAGATACAGCAAAAGAAAAGTTTATATCATAAATAACATTTTTGAATAAGTATATTTTTTTTTTCTGTGGGAAATGGGAAAATACCTTTACACTTTTCTTTGATTATGATAACAGACAGTAAGACAGATAGAATAATGTACAAGAACAAACTCGTTGACTTGTTATGGAAGAAAAAAATATATCCAGGATTCTCTTTAGCCTTATCTCAACCTTTTATTTGCTGCAAATGCTTTGAAATAATTTTACCAGTGCTTGTCTGTAACCAGTACATTCCTTGTCAACCTCTTCTCCTGTATGGAGAATCTTCAAGAAGTTTCAGATAGCATGCTATCTACACAGCTGGGTGGGGAAAAAAAAAACAAACAAAAACCCAACATCAACAAACATAATTGTTTTGCTACTCTCAGTCTGTTATCTGGTTTTATTCCATAAAATATTGAAGCTAATTTGAAGCACATGTGCTCAAAATCAGTTTTGAAAAACTCTTCAGGGACACCCACATCACCAGGATTGACCAGGTTATCCTGAAAATTCTTACTTTTTGAAAATTAAAGTGGCTTAGGGATTAATAGTTTCACCTCTTGACATATTACTTTTCCCCTGGCCTCAACAATTAAACACTTAGTGTCCTCTGATCACACTAATGAGAATGCTAGGTACTTGCATACAACTGATTTATTTAGTACACAGATGTGGACAGATGTGAAAATGATGAATCAAGAAACCAGTCTAATCTGAACATGCTTCTCTTATAGAGAAGAATGTGGATTTTTAAAGAAAAGATGCCTTGGCACAACAGGGGTACATGTTCTAGAAATGTTTTAGCTGAGCGGTAAAACTGTGAAGTTCTTGTTACACCTTCTCCTCATCATAAAAAGGTTCAGACTCAGCATCCTTCAGTAGCCAGCTGGCTAACACACCTGAACTGTATCCTGAACCAGGCCCTTTGCATGGGCTAACTAAAGTCCTTCTTCACTGGGTGGAGGAATTGCAGGAGAGAAGCATGCTGAGCAGAAAAACTGCTAGGTAGTGAGCATTAGATTGCATCTTCAGCATTTTCTGTTGATGACCTCTCCTATGATGTTTCCCTGCTTGCTGTGTAAAGGCTTTCTCTGGTATCTCTGAAGTTCCTAATTTTTTCCTTGCATCATGTAGAACCTTGGAACTTAACAATGAGCTTTAGAGAAAAATCTGGGGAATATAATACCTATGATGTGAGTGGTACTCCATCAGTAAGGAAGAAAGGGGTCAGGTCCCAGTTTGTGTGAGTGCAGGCACTGGCAAAAGGAAGACATGCCTTAAGGCATATGAATAAGTTAATTTTAACTGAATGTGAATTGAAAAACAGTAACTTATTGTGTTCCATAGATGTGCTTGAAGTTGCACACAAGCTTAAATACTTTCCTGATTAATGACATAAATCACAGCCTGCTTTATAAATGAAAAGATGTGGTGACATTCCTGCCTCACCTAAACCCAAAAGAAACATTCTAAAATTTCCAAGAAATATATTACAGCCAAAACCCCTTGCTTGGTTTATTATTAATTAGGATATAAGGTGTTTTTCAGAGACTTTTAAGGAGAAAACATATGAAGCAAAACTGTAAAGACAATGGCAGCAGTATTCAATTTTTAGTATGCTCACATTGCAGTAAGTATAAAATTTATTTCATACATAAAGTAGGCCACATTCATGAGTTCAGAACTACTTCTGGGAAATGCCAGTTCTTCCCCCAAAAGACTTGCCTGTGACTGTGAACAGAATGGCTTGAGTCCATAATATGTATTTTAACAAAGAATTTTTGGAACTTAAATTGATCAACACTTCCCATTGTAAATGAAGTAATGATTATGAGAGTAGCTGTAAATATAAAGAACAAAATACAGTTCAATATCTGTGATAATCTATGACAGTCAGCTGTTTGTAGCAAAGCAGGTACAGTGCAATCCAAATAAATATTTTTAATCCTTTTTGAATGAAGATGTTAAGTCTTGAGAATTATTATACACTGTTCACATAAATTATACTAATATGCTGAGATAAGGAAAGACTTTTTTTTTTATTTTTATATTTAGCTATTGGACACATTTGTGTTGAAAAATAAAGGCAGAACGCATGACACTAATAACTGTATGCATCCTTGGCTCTCATCTTCTTCATAAAGATTTCCAAATATGAATTTATAATGAAGTTTCAGTTACTGATCACATGAATTAGGAATAGTAATTAGGATAATTAATTGAACCATAACCATGAGTATAATATCAGCATACTTAGACCAGATCTGAGTTTAGGTATGTGTTATAGCCTGCCATCCATTTCCACAAAGGTCCTAAGCCTCCAAGTGATTGTGCTTCCCAACTGAACTCAAATCCTCTTTGTCAAACCAGAGTGACTACATGCAGTTCCTCCATGCCTGGATTTGTTTTAAAATAACACCCAACCACAATAAAAGATAACAGGTCCCGAAGAATTTGTCTAGTGAGTAGTGGAGAAGTGGTAGAACCTGTACCAACTGGAAGACCCTGTGGGTGCTTTGCCCTGCAGATATCTACTTACTGGAGAATGGGGAGGCTAAGCAGCCTGGCTCTGTAGACATCTCATCGAGGCTTACCATCTGTGTTTCACATCTGCTCCAGCTCTCCTCACATACCTCCAACTCTCCTCACATGCCTCTCAGTTTTTCTTCAGGAAAATCTGACCTGTTGTTAGAGCTTGTAAGAACAGAAACAGGGAGGACAGTCAGTTACACCACCAGCATTTCTCTTGAAGGGAAGAAGACAGCTAATTGCAGCCACTGACATCTACTCTGCTCCTTTAGTGGTTTCATTCAATTTTCATGAATTTTCACCAGTAAGGTATGAAATGGACCTTTAGTGAGATTATCCCACTCTATACTACACTGCACTGGTGTAGTCCGGTATTGTGTGCAGTTGTGGGTGCCTCAGTATCAGAAGGACATCAAACTATTAAATGACTGTTCAGAACTGCAACCAAGATGATGAAAGGCTTTGAGAGTGAGACTTACAAGGAAGTCACTTGGTTTGTTCATCTTGGAGAAGAGAAGGCTGAGGGGTAAACTCATTGCAGTCTATGACTTCCATAAGGGGAGGAGCAGAAGGGGAGGTGCTGATCTCTCGTCTGGTGATCAGCAATAGCACATGAGCAAATGGAATGAGGGTGCATTAGGGGAAGTTCAGATTGGACTTTAGGAAAAGGTTCTTCCCTGAGAGAGTGGTCGGTCCCTGGAACAGGTTACCCAGGGAAATGGTGACAGCATCATGCCTGTCAGAGTTCAAGCAGCATCTGGATATGGTTTAATTTTAGGTAGTCCTGTAAGGAGCAAGGAGTTGGAGTCAATGATCCTTATGAATCTCTTTCAACTTGTTGCATTCTATGATTCTACTAATGCAAGTCCTGCCTGAAAAGGCATGTACTGGCTGAAGTGTTCATGTCCTTGTGTTGTAATTTGAATCATACATGTGTTACAAACATGGATTGGCCTCAGAAGGAAATATCTAACAAACAAAGTTTGTCATTTAAAGTTTTACAGAAGAATAAAAAGAAGAGAAACATCTATTGCATAGTGGTGTCCTACAAAGCTGTGGAAATGCAAACTCTGAAGAGAAAATTACATTCTGATTGCACACAAAATGGTTTTCTGTATCTTAATTCCTCTCAGTTTTGGTTTATAGACCATCACTGGTCATGTTTTAGACAATGGATAACATGGAAGGTTCTGTTATGTCTCAGACAGAAGCTAATTGGAAGGCTAGATGTTAAAAGGTTAAATGTTTTTTCTTGTCAGAACTGTTAATGATATAATGAGCACTCTCCAAAATGACTGTAAATCCATCAACCTCACTAGGTCTACTGTGTTTATTTTATCTGAAGGGCTGACTTTAATACAGTCATACAAGGAGAAAGTCCTATGTATGCTAATATGTTTACTACTTTGTTTTCAGGTTAGCAAATAAAATACAGATTTTTTTTTTTTTTTACAGTATGCTTAATTGCTGCTTTTGTGGGCTGCACTGGGCATTCAGATTCTTTATCTACATTTTCAAACAAAGCTTGTAAGATGAATGAGAAAGGGAACAAAGGACGACTCTGAAGTTAAAACTACACTGGTTAGGTGTTCACACATGCAAGTCTGGATGCATATCTTAAGCATGTAAGCATTCTTTCTTTTTCCAGCTGAACAGCTCATTTTTTTATGGAAGGATCAAGAAAATATATCAGAAGAGGTTGGCAACTTGAGAAAAGGAGGTAAAGATTATCACCCTTGGAAGGGGCAGCATGGAAACTTTGCAATTATCAACAATTCAAATAACTGAACTTCCTCTGAACATTTTTTTTTTTAATTCCTTCTGGTGAGCCCACATGAACGAAAAATTATTTTCTCTTGAAAACTGTTGAAACTGTTTACTCCAGTACTGTTATGTTTTCTGAAGCCTTCTATGCACTCTACCCCTAACTTGCATGCTAAGGTTTCTGAATAGGACATGTCTTCTTAATCAGTTATTTTCTGCTATCTTTGGAGTGGTTTCTGCTATCAAAATGGAGGGGTTTTTACTGTTTAATTGCTCACTAAAGTGAATATAAGCTTAGGATTCTTGGTGTCTGGTGAACAAGTTGCCTGTTCCTGAGAAAATGAAGGTTTCAAGACTCTTTAACTGTAAAACCAGAGTGTGCCGGGCCCTGATACCTGGGAGGCCCATGATGCCATGTGCTGGAATTGCTTGAG
>JAAGNO010002599.1:34316-46130 GCA_033439905.1 Ceryle rudis
CTTTCTACCATGTGTTCATGGATGCTACATCAATTTAATTTATCTTGAACATGTAATTTATTCTCAGCTACTAACTCTCAGATGTTAAGACTGATCCTTGTAAAAAACAAGTAGCATCTGTAAAAGAACTTAATAGATATATTTTGTTGAATTATTTTTTTCTCAAAGCTCAAATAATTTTTTCTTTAGATTTCTTCTTAGTACTTAAAGTTTTTCTTTTAATTTTAAATATATACCTAATTTTAAATATTGATTTCAAGGGTTTTTTGGCTCACATTGGCATTTCCAGAAAGGAAATCACATATTATTTTCTTCTGATGCAGTTACAGTAACATATGACTGTAGTCTCAGCCAGTAAATTGCAAAACAGTGTTCTTCTGAAGGCCACCAGTGTAACATTACTCAAGAGCTTTGGTTCATAACACCTGGAAAAAGCACTATGATATCACCTCTTCTGCTTCACAGCCTGGACGCACTTAATCCTTTTGGCTAAAAAAAAACCCCAGAGCAGCAAAGGTAGCTACTCTCACCATCGTGTTATCTGAGACTTGCATCACTCACAGGCCTGTATGGTATTTTAAGATGAAGGAGTCATTTCATAGGCTAAATTCTGTATCTCATGCCTTTTTACACATCCATGGAAGGTAAGATTTAGTAATAGAAACAATGGACAAAAATTATTAAAAAGTCTGAATTTATAACCAGACCTCAAATGTAAGCCCCCAGAGAAAATTTCCACAAACTCATGTGCAGATTTCATATTTTTTTCTCATGCAACTCTGCAATGATCTCTCGCTGAGAGTCATGGTTTTTAATGGTTGCTACTTTGCTGACTTCAAAAAAAGTTTATTCTATAAATCATGTGAACCATGAAGCAGCAAGTGGGTGGAGTGTTACCAGACACACAGCCAATACATAGTTTAAGGACTGTAATATAGCGTCATCTGAGGCCAGCAAGATATATCAAAATGATACCTAAAGATAAGTGAAAAAAAAAAAAAAAAAGACTGCATATAACACAGTTATTTAATGAGTATTATTGGAAAATAGGTTCAAAAATGTATGGCTTTAAAATAAGAAGAAATACAATAAGCTCCCTTATTTTTCCATTAAAAATGTCATTATAAATTAACATGTCCTGAAGACATTTTTTTTTCCTAAAATATCTTAATCCAAAAGCCCTATTTCAATTACTGCTAGCTTGTTTTGTTTTGTTTTGTTTTGTTTTTACTTTTACATTTCCAGAGCTGTTATTTCCTTTTGAACATTTTCTCCAAGAGTTTGCCCAAATTTTCTGTAAAATCTTCTATCTTACTCATGTGCAAGTCAGTCTCAGTACCTAAGTCAGGACTCTGAAACTGAGGTACAACCACAAGGTGTCTGCTAGAAAGTTGTAACATATGTTGCAGAAAGCCAGTATCCACAAAAGCGTTTTCCAAACAGCCTTACAACAAAGGAAGAAAAACTAAATATTTTTGATTGTCAACAGAGCAAAACTATCTTCACTGTCATTATTGTGGGATGTAAGTCAGCAATGTCAGTAGATTTTGATCAGTAGCAGATAAGAGGCAGGCACCCCTGATAATAGCATACATTCAGGACAGGACAAAATCTAATCATTAGCATGGCAAGAGAACAAGGATTTGGAGAGCTCATCACTAATTTAAACTTAAAGTAGGGTAAAAAGTAGTCATCAATGACCAAAAGCAAAGCATGTTTTCTGTTTTAGTCCAACTTTTAAGAGACAGATTCCACTTCATAAAAATTATCTGCACAGCTGGAACTGTTGGACAACCCTGGTGGCACTTCCAACAGAAAGGTCATTGATTTCCATGGACCTAGAAGATTAAATCAATATAACAAATCACAACAGCTACTCTATTTTAGGATAACAGATTAATATTTTTAACAATATATGCCCAGTCCTGCACCCAACAAAATAAAAAATGCTTTTCAGTTCTATGAAACCTACTGCTGTCAATGTACAAGATAGAGTACAACACTCATGTAAGCACAGAATAAGTGTCATCTTTCATTCTAACAAAGGGAGGGATTGTGTCATACAGAAGGAAGTCAGGAATTTGCAATGAAGACTCAATATGATAATGCAAGTTAGATGGATTTAGCTGTTAGTTACACTGCTGTGTTTAGAAAGCAAGGTAATGTTGACACTAATTCCTTGCAATGCCTGCAGAACTATCGAACTGATTGATTCTTTGTAGCTTCTCCAGCTGACCTGACCTGTACCTGCTATTGGCAGAGGTCTAGTACCTGCTTACCAGCAACATTTTCATTACACAGATGCCGAAGTGGGTTATTCAAAAGCAATAACTTTGATCATTTTTCCTTTCTTACTAATTTTAATGTCTGCTTAAAATATTGTTATTATCACTGGTGTGAACTATAATCTCATTATCCTCCAACTATTGGTATTGTACTTTCACATTCGACTTAAGATAAAAATGTTATCAGTATTGTTATCATAGTCCAAATAATGAGAATTATCAGAATGTGTGCACACTTTACTATCTCATATTCTGTAGCAGTAGAAAAATTGCAGCATTTAATGAAGAAGTTAAATAGATTTTATTTCTTATTTTATGTTGCAACCATAAGGCTGAAAAGACTGACAGAAGACTGAAAATAGTAGTGAAAGAACAGTTAATAGAAAATATATATTTCTTATGCTATTCTAATGTGGACTTTACGGGTAAATTCATCATTTGATCATGTTCTTTTCACAGTTATGTTATTGTGCATGTGATAATGTATGCAGAATATTAATTACTTCAATACTACTTTTCTGTGATAGTCATTTTTCCTCTGATATACTTGACAGTACAATTTTAAGACCTATGTTTTTGGGTTTGGGTTTTTTTAAGCAGAACTGTGCTATTTCATATTAATATAATTTTAATCACTGAGCTTGTCTTTCATTCTTCATAGTTTTTACTTTCAGGTAACCTCCCAAGTCCACCCAAGTGATTCAACAGAACTACAGGTCTGAGTTAGTTTAATGACAGACTCATCAGTTGAACATGCAGCAATGGTTGGCATGTAAGTCTGAAGAAATTGTCTGGATTCATTAACAAGAAGGAGCAGATCATTTCTAATACATCAAATACTATCCAGCAGGAATGGAATGGGGTTTGAGTGTGTTGTTTTACTTTTGGTGAAATGGGACAGCAAAAGCCAAGTCTTCTTCTCTTAAATAGGATTTAATTTTTCACTTTTGTCAGTCTCTCCTTATTGGCCGTCTAGCATCTATTTTACATGAATTGTTAATGAAATTATGAAC
The DNA here is from genome assembly GCA_033439905.1 of Ceryle rudis. Classification (NCBI taxonomy): domain Eukaryota; kingdom Metazoa; phylum Chordata; class Aves; order Coraciiformes; family Cerylidae; genus Ceryle; species Ceryle rudis. The sequence goes on from JAAGNO010002599.1 coordinate 37,615, forward strand.
AAATCCTCCAAAATGCCATTCTGTAAAAACCAGTCTTTAACGGAATGAGCAAGAGATACTGTAGAATAATGTGATGTTGCTGGCAATATTGTCTTACTGTTAAGTACATATTGGAATGCACCAAAAAGTAACCAGAAGCCTGCAGAGCTTGTTTTCCAGTCCTCAGATCACAAAGAGTAGCTTGTAGTAGCTGTACAACAGTTGCATAAAGGATTAATTGAATTTAGAACACAAAGTCCACATGAGCTTGATGCTGTGCAAATGTAACAAGTTGTTAGGCTATCGGGAGTTGTAGCGAATAGCTCTGTTTTGGGGCTGCTGCTGCTTCATCTGTTAACTTCAGCTCTCATTAGGACATAGATAGGAACATTGCATCCTCATACACCAGGTCAGGGAGGGCAAATTCTTAGAATATTATGACTGCCTCACCTCTACATAAGAAAGGCAATATTGCCATTACAATTCTAGCCTTAAACTCTGACAAGTAATACAGAAACTTAAATTCACTGGAGATATGACCAAGACATGTACACAGTGTATGTACACAGCATGTTCACTTGAAATAATTTGCTTCTTTTGGACTGCCACTGTGAACATCCAGGACTGTAAGGCTGCCTTATTTAGCCAGCTCCTAATTTCTGACTATCACAGAACCATAATAGCCAGAATTATGACCCCTCCTATGCAGCACTCTCCAGTTCCAGTGTAAGAAGTAGTTAAAATAAAGCCCTTTTCAATAACTTTCTTACCAGCTTGAATGCTGAGAAAGGTTGTATGGTTTCTGATACTTGGCTGAGCACATGTTTTCAGTAATTCAAACTATAATTAGAATCCAAACATTAACTTCAAACCAATATTAAATATTAACCTTTCACTAAGGTACTTCTTCCTCATGCATTATGTAACATCATGTAGCTTCCTATTTTTAGCCTTTAAAAACCTCATTCAGCTATTCAAGACAGTAAAAGTAATAGATTTCTACTATCGTATTAATCTGACAACAAGGATAATAAAGGTAAAACTAAATCTTGAAGTGATTAATTTGATGAATTAATGGAACTGAGATCTTTTGATATTCTTACTTGGTGAGAAAGTTCTGACATGCCAAGACAATACAACCACAGAAGGGTTGATGGATAAATTGTAAAATATATTTTTTTTCTCACCATTAAAACAAAAGAAACATGTTTCTGTTTCAGTGACTAGGATATTCTAGTGGATAAGTGTTTATAAGACATGTGTGTGTATAGAATACAGTGATTGGTTAACCTTGGCTAGCAGCCAAATGCCCACTTGGCCACTCTCTCCCACTTTTCAGCAGGACAGGGAGAAAAACAAATGAGAAAACTTGTGGGTTGAGAAAAAGACAGGGAGGTCTCTTACCAATTACTGTCTTGGGCAAAACAGACAACCTGGGGAAAAATAAGTTAAATTTATTTACAAATAAGATAGATTCAGATACATGATAACAAAAAGGTGGACAATAAAAGTCACCTTGCCTCCCCCTCTTTCGTAGGTTTAACTCTCAGTTTAACATCCTGCACTCTCAGTTCCTCTACCCACCTCAAAAGACCCACAGGGGATGAGGAATGGAGGATTATGGTCAATATGTGATCTGTGTCACTCCTTCCTCTTCATAATTTTCTTGTCCTGTAGCATGGGTCCTTCATGGACTGCTGTTCCTTCAGGAAATACCCAACTGCTCCAGTATGAGGGTCCTCCACAGGCTGCAGTGTGGACATCTGCCTCAGCATTGAAGATCTCTGCCTACTCATCTGACGTTGGTGTTCTCTCTGCTATTTCTCATTCTCTCTCTCCCATTTTTCTTTCCTGTCTGTCTAGTGTTTTCTGATCTTTCTTAATACCTCTTCCCACAGAGGCTACCTCTGAAGCCTACACCCTGCAGACATATACAAACACACATTTATTGCCATGTTGCAGTCCACATTAAAACCTGTTCCAAAATCTGCAGGTTCAAAAGCAGAAAAAGGAGGGACTTCTCCCATATATCTATCCCTTTGTTAAAATGACACAGGTGAATAGAACTCACTACTTCTTAAATTCTGGTATTTCTCTACCTGCATTTACTAGAATGGTTTCCAGACACTGTCCTGTTACATCCAGTAGTAGAATGGTTGCCTGAGTGAGGACTAGCACTGTTTCATTCCCTGTGGCCTCTTCTTTTCTCTTTTGGAGTCCTTTAGTCTGGGCATCTTCCTCCACTGGTGTGGTACATAATGAGGGGGGGCCTATAGATTACTATTAGATTCTTTATGGTGATGATAGCTGAGGAAATAAATAAAACTCACCCTCAGAAAACTAATCTAGACTCTGAGCTGGCACAGGATGGTTGCAAAATCCATCTGGTGCAGCAAAACCTTAATCTTACTTCTGTCACTTCCAGATGTGCCAAAAATAGCAGAGGACTTTGAATATGGGATACAGCCACAGCACTGAAGAGGATGCATGCTGGAATAACATTGAAAAACATAACAAAGTCAGCCTTTGACAGTTCATCAAAATACTACACTTTCTGGGGTAGGTTTCAAAAGTCATGTTTCAGCTTCTCTTCTTGATGATCTCATGCTTCTGTTGTCCTTTCCTTTTACAGATTAATCTAGCCTTTTATAAATGGCCCAGGGTAGGAAACAGCAATGGAAGGATACGTTTGTAATTCACATAATACTTTTTATCTTTTCTGTAAGTGGATCAATTTGTAGGACATATCTTTAGGTCTTCTACAGCCTCTAACTATGGGGAATGTGACTACATGCCCTTTTCCATGTAAACAACCACATTCATCAATATGCAGTTTTTATGCAGAGTGTGTTCATAAGATATTAGATTAGAGGATTTATTCTATATCTGAGGTTAATTCTTTATAATTCTGAAAGTGTGATTCTACTATGAGAGGGTTTTTAGTTTCTCATCCTCTAAAACCAATCACTGTTGCCCTGATGGATGAAGGGAAGCTATGCCAAGGAGGTAGAGAGGGTGAATAATCTGAGAACCAGTGAGAACATTGTTAAAAGTATTTTTTATAGAATATGCAAAACAAGACAGGAAAGGGTTAAGTCAACTGGACAAGTCAAACCATCCCAAGTCCACAGTAACAAAATTAGATGACTTATTACACCACCATTTTTTTTTCCCAGTAGCTTTCTTTCGTTTTTTACATATACAACTACAGAGGAATTGTGTCTTTCTGTGTACTGTGTATATATGTATTTGTGCACTTAATTTCTATAGTCATATCAGACATAAATCAAGAACCTTAAATTCAAGGTTCATATTAATCCATCCTTCTAAAAACATTACAGGAGATCAAAAGAGAATGGAAATTACTTGCCATGTTTGTCAGACCATCTGAAAGTCTAATGAAAATATTATTATCAAAGTGCAAAGAGGAATTAGTTCTTAAATTTTTAAAGAGCATTTGCTATATTTCATGTTTTGAATTTAAAATATGTTTTTAATAAGAAACTTAAAGATTCCTTATTGTTTTAGCAATCTGTTTTTCACTGACATGTTTTATCTTTCTGCTGATATTTAGCTAGTGTCAAGGAGATATTATTTTGGCTAGATTAAGACAGTTAAATGCTGAAAATAAGCCTTCAAGATCCTAGCATTGCAGCTAGAAAAATCACTTCTCTAAATCACTAACTGTCTGTAAGAGGTTATTCTAACTCCTTCACAGATACTCATAGTCACATATAGCATTAACTTTGCAATTCAAATCTAAATTCAAGGTGATTATGTGAAGTATGATTAATTTTGAATGCAATAACAAAAAAATGTAAGGAAAAAAAGTAGAGCATGTAGCTTGGCCAAACACTTTGAATTATGAACTTCTTTAAAAGACAGAATAATCCTGAAATGTTTGCAGTGCTAAAGAAGAACTTGTCATAGCATTTCTAGAACAAGAAGTTTTATAGGAAGTATTTGTGGAAGAAAGGCAAAAGGGACTATAGGTGTTGTAGGTATTGATATCAAGGTATCAAGGTATTTCATTTAACTTACAACTTAACTTACATCAAGGAGATACCTGCTTCATAATATATTCCTAAATGGTCCTATTACCATTGTATATGTGGGCTGTTTTTTGGTTGTTTGGTTTGGTTTCTAATCTGTCCAAGTTAAGAGACAGTAGTAGCATAATTTTGGCTGATACAAGCAGAAAATAATTGCAGACAGAACTACATCTGTCTGCTAGACAAACAAGGCACCTCTCTGAGCATAGATGCTCTTCTATATGCTTGAAATGATGGCAGGATATGTTACCTAACTTCGGTTTCAGATCTGAAACAAGACTTGTCCTGGTTTTCTACCAATATTCCTTGGATTAAGTAAATTAAATTAAATTACCTTTCCTTTTAAACTGCTACTTGTAAAGAAGACTGTTTTTCAGTGTAGATTTCACAATATATTTTTTCTTCCTGCATAAATTAATGCAATAGATTTTCTCTGGGTTTACAACTACAGAGTATTCATGTATGTACGAGTGTGCTAGACCTTTATCTTATTTACTCCAATCTAAGTCCAAAACAAAATTTAGCTGAGTTTTCAAGGAGTTTATTTGATGAAATGTACAGAAATATGCCTCAAGCAGACAGGAAATATAACCCAGTAAACAATACTTCTCTGAAATTTCAACATAATTTACAATTTGTTATTGTGGTCTGTCTAAAACAGGTAAATATATGTGGGTTTTTTCCCCTTGGAGGAATTTCAAATTCAGATAGAAAACATGGAAATAACCAGGGTGAATTACAGATTGGCACAGACTGTAGTAGCTGAGATTGCCAATATTGTCAATATAAGGACTACTGAGCGAACAGTGGACCGACTGAAGACTAACACTTGGGGTAAACACAAGCCCTCACCTTACATGTATGAAAAAAGCATTAGAAAATGAGAAAATAATCTTTGTTTTATTATAAATAGTAGAAAAGGATAGTGTGGATCTTAAATCCATGATCCAATCTGTTTGGTGCTCCTTCAATTGCTATTTTGCTTTGCCATCCTTGGCAGAGCTTTGGGCTCCAATGCATTCATGTGAAGCTGAAAGTGGACAGCTGTGGAAGACTGGTGGAAGCAGCCCCCCTCACACTTCTTCCTGCCCTATGACCCCCAGAGGGTGCAGAAAGTATTGATTTTCTTATATAATCTCTATATATGAAGTATATGACAAATTAAAGTAAGTATTGTGGGGAGGGTACAGAAAGGGCTGGATTTTAGAACATGACTACGCCTAAGTACCTCATCATAGTCATGGTTCATGCCAACCTTGGGCTGTAGCACAGTTAGACTGCATTATTTCACAGGACAGGGATCATTTAAGGAACCAAGCATCTCATAAATGGCTCAGTTCTTTCCTATGACATCTGCTTGGTACCTCTTCAAAGCAATGACTATAAATCCACAAGACTTTTAGTGGCATTTTCAGAGTACAGCAGTGTGGGTTGCCCATCCAGTTGTGGATTTGAGCCTGTATTGATTTAGGCTCTATTACATGAAAGCAAGCCATATTTTAGACTTCTGCTGAATGGGATCTCATCTGTTCTGTGTATTATCCATTTTTTTGCTTCAGACTGTTCTTTGTACACTAGCAATAATTTCTTGTGCCAAAGAAAATTCTGTTTCAATCAAAGATCTTCTGCTATAGAAAAATTTAAAACCAGAAAATTATGGTAAATAAATCCTTTTTCTTTTTTTTTCAAAACCATAATGTCAGAATTTGCTAATGTAAAATAAAGAAAAACAAGATAAAAAAATCTTAAAATGTATGTTATTCTTTTTATCTAATCAGTTCCTATTGGCTTTCTTCATGGAATATAGTATTTTATGATGTTATTTTCGTTACATTAAATTACGATTAATATATTTGCAAAAGAGTATCTACAGGATGTCTGACTAAAAAAAAATAAATCTTTAATTTGATATTGTGTGTTGCCTAAACCTGTAAATAAACCAGATTTGTACTATAAGAGTGAATTAGTTCAAAAAACATTATAGTGTTGCCACTGCTTGCTTTACAGATGAAGCCCTTCTAGGATATGTGCAATCAGGATATAGAAAATGTTGTTAACAGTTAGAAAACTGGAAATAATTAAAATTCCTTTGCTGTGACGATAATTGCACATTGGAACAGGTTGACCAGAAAGGCTGTCTAACCTCCATGCAGGGTTGTCCTGAACAATGTGGTCCAAATTCCATGTTGACAATGTTTTGAGAAGCAGGCTAAACAAGACACCTCCTGAAGTCCCTTTCCATTTCAATTATTCTGCATTTTTAAGTCACAGTAAGTATTAAAAATGGATTACACTAGTATGTCCTACCTACAATTCTGTCTATAAAACTAACATTGACAACTTTTTTTTATCTTCTGCAATACATAACAAATTTGGGACAGTCCAGCAATTAAATCCAATATTTAAAGTATATGTTTTCCTAAACATCCTCCTTGGAAATTTAATTTGAAGAATTTAGGTAAAGGTTAATTCAGTTGAAATTGGTGTGTTGTGTGGGTCTATGCTTATGTGATTTTTTTATCCTAATCGTTTTTATAACACAGAAAGAGTCTTCATCTTCATACTTAATACCAGAAACAGATGATCCAGTAATCACAGAATCACGGAATTGTCATAGTTTCTAAGGTCTCTAAGGTTTCTAAAAGGTCTCTAAGATCACCATGTCCAAGTGTCAAAAAAAAAAGAAAAAAATCAGGAAAAAAATAAGTAGCACAAAAACCCACAGAAAAACACACACATACAAAACAAAAAAAAAAAAACAAAACAAAACAAACAAAAACAAAGCAAACAAACCAACCAAACAAACAAACAAAAGCCAACAACAAACAAACATAAAACAAAACGAAAGAAAAAACCACCCAGTGCATGTCCTGAAGTGCCTCATTGACATGTTTTTTGAATACCTCCAGGGATAGTAGCTTCACTACTTCCCTTGACAGCCTGTTCCAGTGCCTGACTGTAAAGAATGACTGTTCAGTAAATCTTCCTAATATCGAATCTAAACCTCCCCTGGTGCAACTTCAGGCCATTCTAGTCACACCATTATTTACTTAGGAGAGAAGAGGCCTCACTCACCTCTCTACAACCTCCTTTCAGGTAATTGTAGAGGGCAATAAGGTCTCCCCTCATCCTCCTCTTCTCCAAACTAAACAATCCCAACTTCCTCAGCCTCTCCTCATAGAACTTGTTCTCCAGAATCTTCACCAGCTTGGTTGCCCTGCTCTGAACCTGGGCACACTGCTGGCTCATGTTCCGATGGGTGTCGACCAGCATCACCAGATCCTTTTCAGCCACTCTTCCCCAAGCCTGTAGCTTTGCCTGGGGTTGTTGTGACTGATTAGCAGGACCCAGCTCTTTGCCTTGTTAAACCTTTTACCACTGACCTTGGCCCATTGATCCAACCTGTCCAGATCCCTCTGCAGAGCATTCCTACCCTCAAGCAGATTGACATTCCCACCTAATTTGGTGTCATCTGCAGACTTGCTGAGAAATCACTCAATCCCCTCATATAGATCATTGATAAAGATATTGAACAAGACTGGCCCCAAAACTGAGTCCTGGGGGACACAACCGATTTAGCTCCATTCACCACAACATTCTGGGCCCGTCCGGGCAGACAGTTTTTAACCCAGTAAAGAGTACACCTGTCTAAGCCATGAGAGGTGACAGCTTCTCTAGGAGAATGATGTGGGAAATCGTGTTAAAGGCTTTACAAAAGTCAAGGTAGACAACATCGATATCCTTTCCCTCATCCACTAGGTTGGTCACCTGGTCACAGAATGAGATCAGGTTGGTCAAGCAGGACCTGCCTTTCATGAACCCATGCTGGCTAGGCCTGAGCCTCTGTCTGTCCTGCACTTGCCATGTAAACATACCCAAGATGAACCTTTCCATAATTTCTCTAGGTACTGAGATCAGGCTGACAGGCTGTAGTTCCCTGGATTGTCCTTCCAGGCCTTCTTGTTGATGAGCGTCACATTGGCAGCACCCAGTCATCTGGACATCCCCTGTCAACAAAGACTTGACAAATGATGGCTTGGTAAGCTCCTCTGCCAGCTCCCTTAGTACTCTCAGGTGGATCCCCTCCAGACCCATGGACTTGTGAACGTCCATGTGCTGTAGCAGGTCATTAACTGCTTCCTCCTGGATTACTGGGGGGGTTGTTCTTCTCTCCATCCTTATCTTTCAGTTCAGGAGGCTGAATGCCCTGGAGGTAGATGTTGTGACTAATAAAAATGGAGGCAAAGTCAGCATTAGGTACCATAGGTTTTTTTCATTGTAATATTCCCATATCCAATACAGGATGGAGATCCTCCTGGCTCTGTTTTTATTGTTAATGTATTTGTAAAAAATTTTGTTATCCCTTATGACAGTGGACAGATTGAGCTCCAGCTGGGCTTTTGCCTGTCTAATTTTTTCTCTGCATGACCTAATGAGGTCCCTGTACTCATCCTGAGATGCCTGCCCCTTATTCCAAAGGAGGTA